>OZ038485.1:2665000-2700000 GCA_964036315.1 Acanthosepion esculentum | reverse complement strand
ACAACCCGAACACAAGAGTAGAAATAACAAAGATATATTACACAGGATAATAATACAAGATGTGGGAGGTGTTAGTATGACTGTCAGCCTGGTTTGGAGTGAACTACTATTGGCTCGACTCGATTCGTCTCTCTCTCTCTCTCTCTCTCTCTCTCTCTCTCTCTCTCTCTCTCTCTCTCTTGAGAGGCGTAGTATACATAGTGTTAGGAAGAGTTCATTCTGTAGTTATAGGTAAGGTCTCATAACACCCCCCTCCCAAAGCCTTTACCTCGAAGGGGTCTTTAATATTTTTTCCTCTTCGCATTAATCCTCAAAGGCTCTGCTCGATTTCCGTGGTTCTGAAATTGCTTGAGGCCTTTGCACATTGAATGTGTCAAATATTGTGTCCATTACTTCCTCCTCTTCCTGAGGTAGACCGTTAGAATCCTCTAACAGCCTCTTTCTGATCTGATTTAAGTGCCTTTTATGCGAGAACTTCGGACCCTGAATTATGTAAATCACGTCCCCGATTTGTTTCTCTATTGTACCTGGCTCCCCATAGGATGTGTTGTTTTTGAACATTTAAAAAAATCTTTCTCCCCTAGGTTAAATTTTCTTTTTGGTACAAACGACGTTGGTGATTGCTTTGTCTGTTTTGGCAGTAATTTGTCGAATACCGATCTAATTTTTCGGGCGAACATCACTTCCGCCGGCGATAATGCCGATGGCGTAGTACTGTTCGGCGTAATTCTATACACTTGCAAGAATTGTTGTAAAGCCTTTTCTGTTGGTACGTCATAAGCTTTCCTTAGTGCTCTTTTTAATGTATCTACAAACCTCCCCGCTTGCCCGTTTGATCTTGGGTGATATGGCGGGGATTTGATGTGTTTCACCTGAAAAGTTTCACAAATTCTTGAAAATCCGCAGATGTAAATTGTGTCCCATTATCGGTGACTAAACAATCAACCACTCCGAAACGAGCAAACAGCTTGTAAAGGCAATTTATTGTAGTCTCAGAAGTAGGTTTTCTACAACGAAATACTTCTGGCCATTTGCTGTAAATGTCTACTACAATCAAGTAGTAAAAACCATCTAATGAACCTGCGAAATCTACATGGATTCTCGACCACGGTCGATCTGTCTTAGGCCATGGTTTATGAGTGATCGGAGGTGCCTTGGCTGCTAAGGAACAGCCCTTGCATTTGTCCACTATATGTATATCTTGATCCATGTTTGGACAGTACACGTAACTTCGCATTAAGGATTTCATCCTGTTCTTTCCTCGGTGGCCCATGTGAAAATCCTTGAGGATTCGCCTTTGTAGCATTTTCGGGATTACTACTCTTTCATTATATAGTAGAACATTATCACATAACGAAAATCTGTCTGATATATGCTTATCTTTTCCTGCATATTTTGTTTTCGTTTCCTTTATAAATTCGTCATTCACTGCATCGTTTCTTATTTCCTGTAATGTGACGGGGAGGTTTCGAATTGTACTACATAATGATGTTCTAATGTCTTCCTCATATCGTAGAGCTGCAATTACGGAATCTTCTAATGGCTCCGTTTTCTTTGGTATTAGTCTTGAAAGACCATCTGCATGCCCGATTTTGCTTGATGGAAGATACTCCAATTTAAAGTTATAGTTCAATAAAATTGTACCCCATCTTAGCAATCTATTAGCAGTGTAGACAGGTAGACCTTTCTTTGATTCAAATATTGTCAATAACGGCTTGTGGTCTGTCTGTAAGGTGAAAAATCTACCGTAAATATATCTGTGGAATCTCGTAACCGCAAAAATAATCCCTACACTTCTTTTTCGATTTGCGAGTAATTTTGTTCGGCAGGTAGCAACGTGCTTGACGCATGCACAATGGGTTTTAGTGTCCAATCCGGCATTTTATGAAGTATACATGCCCCAACACCATAGGCACTCGGGTCACTCGCGACTATTATTTCCAATTTTGGGTCATAATGCGCTAAAAATAAATCTGCTGTTAGAGTCTTAATGATTTTGTCAAAAGTTTTTTGACATACATATGACCATTCCCAAACTTTTTCCTTCTTAAACAGTTCGTTTAGGGGTGCGCGTAATTTGTGATTGTTAGGAATAAATTCTTGATAATAATTTACTAATCCCAAGAATCTTTGTAACTCGGCTAAATCTTTTGGAGCCGGCATTTTTCTTTATTGCCGTGGCTCTTTCTGTGTCTGGTCTTCTTCCTTCTTCGTCAATAATATGGCCCAGATATTTTATCTCCTTCATAAAGAAGTCACATTTATTTTCCTTTACCTTAAAACCGTAATTTTGTATCTGCCTGAAAACCTCTTGAACGTGTTCCCAATGTTGTTCAATATGTTTGCTATTTATCAGGATGTCATCCAGGTATGCGATCGTAAAATCCAGTCCGCCTAGCATAGTGTCCATTATTTGCTGAAATATCGCCGGCGCGACCTTGATCCCGAATGGTAATCTCTGGAACTTATATAACCTTTTATGTGTGTTTATGCACAACAACCTCGAGCTTTCCTCATCTACTGGTACTTGTAGGTATGCTTCGCTCAAGTCTATCTTTGAGAAAAATTTTCCTCCGTTCAACTTTGTGAAAACTTCCTATGGACTAGGGAGAGGATAGAGATAATACTTAATCGCTGCATTCAATCCCGTCGAGAAATCAGCACATACTCGGATCTCACCCGATTTCTTTTTCACGTAAACCGTAGGTGCAGCCCATTGACTATATTCCACCTTTGTCAATATACCGGTTTTCACGAGTCTATCCAACTCTTCGTCTATTTTTTCTAATGATGCGAAAGGTACATTTCTTTTCTTCTTGAAAATGGGTTTTACATTTTCTTTTAGTTCGATTTTGGCCGCCATGTTTAAACTCTCCTTTAATTTCTCCTTCAATTTCTCTGCCTCGGTCGATAATCTTTCCACTTTTTGGCAGAACGTATTTATCGGTAAATTCCAGAGGTCAAATTTCTGTATCCAGTCAGTTCCAAAAAAGTTTTCCGTATTTTTTAGAACATACATTTTTAATTTCTTGGTCACCCATTTGAACGTCCCATTTATGATAATCTCCCCCTCAAATTTGTTTTTTTCTCTGTTAAAGACCTGGCTATTTTATCTGTTCTCAACATGGTCGGTTTGTTTAATTTCTTCCACGTCTGTAAGCTAATAATGGTTAGATCTGAACCGGAATCTAATTGTAATCTGATTTTTTTGTTTAACATTTCTACTTGAACGTATTTTCGTATATTTATCCCGTCCACTTGGTCAGTTCTATTGACTCTTACTCGGCTTTTGCTTTCTTTCTTTGTTCTACAGTCCCACTTTATTGCACGACAGACAAGGCTTATAGCGGTATGGACAATCTTTGTACCAATGCAAAGTCCCACAACGATAGCATGGACTGGGTGTTAGTTTCTTCTGGGATTTCATTTGACTTTTTGTAGTAAAATAATTTGTTTGGCTTGTTTTTGAGGAGGGAAAAAAACGTGTTTGTCGTTGTACTTTTCGTATGTGCGCGACGCCAGACTCTTCGATATCTTTCGTGTCCTTTTTTACGCTTATACATCTCTGACAATCCTCAGCCAATTTTTGTAGCGTCAATTCTGGTTCACTCTCAAGTTTTGTCAGAATTCTCCGTCTGATCTCCGCATCTTTAGTCGAAAGCAGGCCTTGGACGAATATCAAACATTTCAAATCAGATAAAATTTCAGATAACTTAAAGTCATCACAGTGTTTGTTTACTATGGAAGCGAATGTTATATAGTATTCGTTATCCTTTTTTGTTAAATTTAAACATTTCCACCTTTTGCGGAATAGTGAAGTGTTCGGACTAAATAATGAATCGTTAAAAGTTTCAAGGCTTCCTTGAAAGCCAATTCATTCGTTTTCCTCGGTAGGATGTAGTCTTCGAATTTAGTGTATTCGCTTGACCCTAGATTCCTCAGTAGTAGACGTACTTTTTTCGCGTCTGACCAATTCCTGCAATCAAACTCATATGAATCTTCATATCTTCTGAAGTAAGCCGCGAGGGTTTTGTCTTCGTCCGGTGCATAAGTGAAGTCTTTGATAGAGCTCCATATAGCATTTTGCGAGAATGCCGTTTCATTTCCAGAATGTTGTCTTTTATTTGTTACTGCCCGTAGTAGTAATTCTTGTAGTTCGAGTTGCTTCTCTTCGTTTTTCTGTTGAATTTCCAATAGTTTTTCTTCGTTTTTCTGTTGAATTTCTAATTGTTTTTCTTCGAGCCTATTCTGTCTTTCCTCATTTTTTTGTTGCTG
The DNA here is from genome assembly GCA_964036315.1 of Acanthosepion esculentum. Taxonomy (NCBI): domain Eukaryota; kingdom Metazoa; phylum Mollusca; class Cephalopoda; order Sepiida; family Sepiidae; genus Acanthosepion; species Acanthosepion esculentum. The sequence goes on along the minus strand of OZ038485.1, from coordinate 2,695,725 downwards.
CTCGAATTGCATTTTCATTAGTTCCAATATGGTTGCCTTAAAGTCGTCCATGTTTACACCATAATTTTGTGTAACTATTTTTCCTTTTTTCTCAGTGTAGACTTCAGGTCTTTGTCGCCTGTTGTTCTGGAACCTTAGTACGAAAAAGATGTTCTGTGTAGAATTCGATTCTGTTTTGGCTGACAGGTAAAATTCGTGTCTTCGTTACCACTGTTAAGGTTGGTGTCCAAAACAATTTTTTTTTTCGCGTAGAACTTGTTTTCTTTTCTCAATACCTCCGTCGCCTCAGTTATGGACGACCGAGGGTTTTTTTTTAGATTCTCCGCGTAGAACTTCGTTTCTTCAATATCCTCGTCGCCACTGTTATGGTCCAAGGACAACACGAACACAAGAGTAGAAATAACAAAGATATATTACACAGAATAATAATACAAGATGTGGAAGGTGTTAGTATGACTGTCAGTCTGGTTTGGAGTGAACTACTATTGGCTCGACTCGATTCCGTTTCGTCCCTCTCTCTTGAAAGGCGCAGTATTTATAGTGTCAGGATGAGTTCACTCTGTCGTTATAGATAAGATCCCATAACACCCTCAATCCAAATAAAACATGCATCCCCTCAATCCAAATTGTTTTAGAATTATGGCAGCTTTTATGAAAATTTTCTCCCTTATCTAACTACCTACGTTTCTATATCCCTCTCTCTTTCTCACTCTCTCTTTCTCTCTCTTTCTCTCTCTCTCTCTCTCTCTCTACCTCTCTCATGTATTATGTATTTTCCTCTTCCATCAGAGTGCTTTCGCCTTTACAGCCATTCTTTGTCTTTTTCATATTGTCCCTGCATCTGTTAAATGAAACTTTTCAAGTTACGGTTCCTGAAAATTTCCTCTGCTTCTATTGTCTTCAATTCGCTCAGTTAAATTCTCCAAGCCTTCTTTCCTCATCATGTATCCATGTCCAGTCCCGGATCAGTCTCTCACACAGCGCGGGCAGAAATTAAGGTTCACGTATCGGACCAGGACTCTATGAGGGTGAATAAGACTAAAAGGTCGAGAGAATTTGGCGAAATATAAAAATAATAAAGATTCAAGTCAGTTTGAAGACCAAATTTCTTTACAAACAATTTCGTCGTTAAACAAAACTTAGAATGCAATATACGCATATACATGTAGATTTAAATAAGAATGGATTGATAAACATCTAGAATGGCAAGTAATTATTACCCGTTTTTTTTTTATTTGAAAATTTGACATGATCTCTGGGATTAATATTTACTAGTCAATTAAAAGAAGATTATGTTGAAATATATTTATTGGGTAAAATAATTGTTTTTCATCCATAGCATCTAGCTAATCACACAGAGCAACTATTTAATGGTGTGAATCAATCTTGGATCCCTTTTTTAAAACTCTGCCCTAAAGCAGCGTGTGACATAATTGGGATACAAGAGCACAATTATGGACCATCCAATGGGAAGTGAACTTCCCTTCAGAACATGAGTAATCATGGCTCGCCACAACTTCCTCTCTGTTTTTGCTCTTAGTAAGGTTGGCCTATTTACTATCTTCCGTAATCCCTGTTATATCAATTATATTGTTGGGTAAGACTTTTAGGTAGGTTATTCGCCACTTACTTCTTGTTCATACATCTTGTGAGTGTCAAATTCTCCAATTCTCATATCATATACCTTGATATTGTGCAATTTAACCCATGAATATAGCATGCATTAAAACTATATTTTATCATGTATATATATATATATATATATATATATATATATATATATATATATATATATAAAAGTGAACATAGTAGTCAACACTTAAAGGCGACAGTCTGTTTCATGCTAGATGCAATCATCGGGCCCAATGATTGCATCTAGCATGAAACAGACTGTCGCTTCTAAGTGTTGACTTCTATGTTCACTTTTATATTTACACACGCTCTATCTCTGATATTGAGCACTTTATCCCATAAATATAGCACACTTTAAGACTATATTTCTTCATATATATATATATATATATATATATATATATATATATATATATATATATAGCATAATGAGAAGCCACGTATACTTTCTTAATATGTATATAATATAGAAAAAACAACTGAAAAGTTGCAAATTAAAAAAAATTTAATTTTTTTTTGTGAAAGCATTAATTTATATATATATATAGAAATATATATATATATATATATATATATATATATAAATACTTTCACAAAAAACATTCAATTCTTTTAATTTGCAACTTTTCAGTTGTTTTTCTATATACATATATATATATATATATATATATATATATATATATATATATGATAAAATATACTTTTAAAATATTCTATATTTATGCGTAAAAGTGATCAATATTAAATATAGAGCGTATGCAAATATAAAGGTGGATACTGGGTTTAACACCGAACGGCGACAGTCTGTTTCTTGCTTTTATTTATTTATTTGGATTTAGCGCGGAAAATAAGAAAAACAGTAAAAGCCTACAACAAAAAATTAAAAGTTACTGCAGACTTTGTCTGGAGTAGAAAATTTCTATAACGCCCTCCCCAGACCAACAGATAGGACTAAATAACCAATCAGAACTCATCTTAAAATGCAGACACGAAAACAAATTTTTACTCCGTCACTTAAATTTGATTAATTCATTTTTTTATGGCTTATAAATCGGATTATTGAAAGCAATAACATATTTTTAGATTGTAAGAATATTTAAAGATACTCACGATACTCACGATTGTTTCAACACTTCTGATGTCTTATCAAGTGATGATGTTGAATGTAGAACCTACATTCTACATCATCACTTGATAAGACACCAGAAGTGTTGAAACACAAAATGGCTATTTTTGTAGTGATTTTATGACATATTTATGTTATAATATTTAAATAAATAATTATATATATATATATATATATATATATATATATATATATATATATATATACATGTGTGTGTATATATATATGTGTGTGTGTGTGTGTGTGTGTGTGTGTGTGTGCACCGAGATAAAGATTATAACCGTTTAATAGAATAAGTATCTATTTCTATAAAAAGACAACCAATATTATTCTTCATATTTTTTACTTATAGAACTTATTCTTTCATGTTTTCTGCTGTAAACATCATCAGTTATAGATCAGACATCTGGAGAGACAAAGAAGTTTTTTCAAAATGTTAAAACAACGTCGAGATAATCAACAACTGATGTCCGCATATTTGACTGGATAGGCGACGCATATTCTAACGCGTTGACATTTTGTCCACATCTCTCGGAAGTGGAGGCTGGCTCCGGAAAGAGGGATCCGTCTCCCGAAAGAGCAGTTCATATCTCGAAAGAGGCTTCAGACTACCGGAAGAGGGGGTCGTCTCCTCGAATCTTAAAATTTTACTGAGGTTTCGAAGATCTGCAATGAACTTTATTCTTCCAACTAAACTATTCGTCAATCTCCCCCCGACCAAATACTTGGAAATACAAGGACAAATAAAAATATCGGTTACCAGAAAAGAGGAAAAGAATTATTTTGAAGATGCGTTATTGATAAAGACGATAAATCGAGAATGAAATTATAAATCAGTTGAAACTCGGAACTTAAGACAAAAATCGACAAACTATGATTCTTTTACAGAAACAAAATTAATACATGAAACAAAATTTAGTACATGAAAAGGAATTTAGGACATGAAACAGAATTTAGTACATGAAATAGAATTTAGCACATGAAACAGAATTTAGTACATGATCAGAAGTTAGTAAATGAAATAGAATTTAGTACATGAAACAGAATTTAGTACATGAAACAGAAGTTAGTAAATGAAATAGAATTTAGTATATGAAAAAGAATTCAGTACTTGAAACGGAATTTAGTACATGAAACAGAAGTTATTAAATGAAATAGAATTTCGGACACGAAACAGAATTTAGTACATGAAACAGAATTTAGTACATGAAAAAGAAGTTAGCAAATTAAATAGAATTTAGTGCATGAAAGAGAAGATAGTAAAAGAAATAGAATTTAGTACATGAAACTGAATTTAGTATATGATAAGAAGTTAGTAAATGAAATAGAATTTAGTAATGAAACAGAAGTTAGTAAATGAAATAGAATTTAGTATATGAAACATAATTTAATACATGAAACAGACGTTAGCAAATGAAATAGAATTTAGTACATGAAACAGAAGTTATTAAATGAAATAGGATTTAGTACATGAAACAGAATTTAGTACATGAAACAGAAGTTAGTAAATGAAATAGGATTAAGTACATGAAACGGAATTTAGTACATGAAACAGAAGTTATCAAATGAAATAGAATTTCGTACATGAAACAGAATTTAGTACATGAAAGAGAACTTAGTAAATGAAATAGAATTAAGTACATGAAACTGAATTTAGTACATGATCAGAAGTTAGTACATGAAATAGAATTTAGTACATGAAACAGAATTTAGTACATGAAACAGAAGTTATCAAATGAAATAGAATTTCGTACATGAAACAGAAGTTAGTAAATGAAATAGAATTTAGTACATGAAACGGAATTTAGTACATGAAACAGAAGTTAGTAATATGAAATAGAATTTCGTACATGAAACAGAAGTTAGTAAATAAAATATAATTTAGTACATTCAACAGAATTTAGTACATGAAACAGAAGTTAGTAAATGAAATAGAATTTAGTACATGAAACGGAATTTAGTACATTAAACAGTAGTTGGTAAATGAAATAGAATTTAGTATATGAAACGGAATTTAGTACATGAAACAGAAGTTAGTAAATGAAATAGAATTTAGTACATAAAACAGAATTTAGACATGAAACAGAAGTTAGTTAATGAAATATAATTTAGTACATGAAACAAAATTTAGTACATGAAAAAGAAGTTATTAAAGTAAATAGAATTTAGTACATGAAACAGAATTTCTGACATGAAACAGAATTTAGAACATGAAATAGAAGTTATTAAATGAAATAGAATTTCGTACATGAAACAGAAGTTAGTAAATGTAATAGAATTTAGTATATTCAACAGAATTTAGTACTTGAAACAGAAGTTAATAAATGAAATAGAATTTAGTATATGAAACAGTATTTAGTACATGAAACAGAAGTTAGTTAATGAAATAGAATTTAGTACATGAAACAGAATTTAGTACATGATCAGAAGTTAGTAAATGAAATAGAATTTAGTACATGAAACAGAATTTAGTTCATGAAACAGAAATTAGGAAATGAAATAGAATTTTGTACATGAAAAAGAAGTTAGTAAATGAAGTACAATTTAGTACATGAAACGGAATTTTGTACATGAAACAGAAGTTATTAAATGAAATATACTTTAGTACATGAAACAGAATTTAGTACATGAAACAGAAGTTAGGAAATGAAATAAAATTTAGTACATGAAACAGAAGTTAGTAAATGAAACAAAATTTAGTACATGAAAAATAAGTTGGTAAATGAAATAGAATTTAGTACATGAAACAGAATTTAGTACATGAAACAGAAGTTAGTTGATGAAATAGAATTTAGTACATTCATCAGAATTTAGTACATGAAACAGAAGTTAGTTAATGAAATAGAAATTAGTACATGAAACCCAATTTAGTACATGATCAGAAGTTAGTAAATGAAATAGGATTTAGTACATGAAAAATAAGTTAGTAATGGAAATAGAATTTAGTAGATGAAACAGAATTTAGTACATGAAACATAAGTTAGTAAATGAAACAAAATTTACTACATGAAAAATAAGTTAGTAATGGAAATAGAATTTAGTAGATGAAACAGAATTTAGTACATGAAACAGAATTTAGTACATGAAAGAGAAGATAGTAAAAGAAATAGAATTTAGTACATGAAACTGAATTTAGTATATGATAAGAAGTTATTAAATGAAATAGGATTTAGTACATGAAACAGAAGTTAGTAAATGAAATAGAATTTAGTACATGAAACGGAATTTCTTACATGTAACAGAAGTTAGTAAATGAAATAGAATTTAGTACATAAAACAGAATTTAGACATGAAACAGAAGTTAGTTAATGAAATATAATTTAGTACATGAAACAAAATTTAGTACATGAAAAAGAAGTTATTAAAGGAAATAGAATTTAGTACATGAAACTGAATTTCTGACATGAAACAGAATTTAGAACATGAAATAGAAGTTATTAAATGAAAAAGAATTTCGTACATGAAACAGAAGTTAGTAAATGTAATAGAATTTAGTATATTCAACAGAATTTAGTACTTGAAACAGAAGTTAATAAATGAAATAGAATTTAGTATATGAAACAGAATTTAGTACATGAAACAGAAGTTAGTTAATGAAATAGAATTTAGTACATGAAACAGAATTTAGTACATGATCAGAAGTTAGTAAATGAAATAGAATTTAGTACATGACACAGAATTTAGTTCATGAAACAGAAATTAGGAAATGAAATAGAATTTTGTACATGAAAAAGAAGTTAGTAAATGAAGTACAATTTAGTACATGAAACGGAATTTTGTACATGAAACAGAAGTTATTAAATGAAATAGACTTTAGTACATGAAACAGAATTTAGTACATGAAACAGAAGTTAGGAAATGAAATAGAATTTAGTACATGAAACAGAAGTTAGTAAATGAAACAAAATTTAGTACATGAAAAATAAGTTAGTAAATGAAATAGAATTTAGTACATGAAACAGAATTTAGTACATGAAACAGAAGTTAGTTGATGAAATAGAATTTAGTACATTCAACAGAATTTAGTACATGAAACAGAAGTTAGTTAATGAAATAGAAATTAGTACATGAAACCCAATTTAGTACATGATCAGAAGATAGTAAATGAAATAGGATTTAGTACATGAAAAATAAGTTAGTAATGGAAATAGAATTTAGTAGATGAAACAGAATTTAGTACATGAAACATAAGTTAGTAAATGAAACAAAATTTAGTACATGAAAAATAAGTTAGTAATGGAAATAGAATTTAGTAGATGAAACAGAATTTAGTACATGAAACAGAATTTAGTACATGAAAGAGAAGATAGTAAAAGAAATAGAATTTAGTACATGAAACTGAATTTAGTATATGATAAGAAGTTATTAAATGAAATAGGATTTTGTACATGAAACAGAAGTTAGTAAATGAAATAGAATTTAGTACATGAAACGGAATTTATTACATGTAACAGAAGTTAGTAAATGAAATAGAATTTAGTACATGAAACAGTATTTAGTACATGAAACAGAATTTAGTACTTGAAACAGAAGTTAGTAAATGAAATAGAATTTAGTACATGAAACAGTATTTAGTACATGAAACAGAATTTAGTACATGAAACAGAAGTTCGTAAATGAAAGAGAATTTAGTACATGAAACAGAATTTAGTATATGAAATAGAATTTAGTACATGAAAGAGAAATTTCTACATGATCAGAAGTTAGTAAATGAAAAAGAATTTAGTACATGAAACAGAATTTAGTACATCAAAAAGAATTTAGTACATGATCAGAAGTTATTTAATGAAATAGAATTTAGTTCATGAAACAGAAGTTAGTACATGAAACAGAAGGTAGTAAATGAAATAGAATTTAGTACATGAAATAGAATTCAGTACTTGAAACGGAATTTAGTACATGAAACAGAAGTTATTAAATGAAATAGAATTTAGTGCATGAAACAGAATTTAGTACATGAAAGAGAAGATAGTAAAAGCAATAGAATTTAGTACATGAAACAGAATTTAGTATATGATAAGAAGTTAGTAAATGAAATAGAATTTAGTAATGAAACAGAAGTTAGTAAATGAAATAGAATTTAGTATATGAGACATAATTTAATACATGAAACAGACGTTAGCAAATGAAATAGAATTTAGTACATGAAACAAAAGTTATTAAATGAAATAGGATTAAGTACATGAAACGGAATTTAGTACATGAAACAGAAGTTATCAAATGAAATAGAATTTCGTACATGAAACAGAATTTAGTACATGAAAGAGAACTTAGTAAATGAAATAGAATTAAGTACATGAAACTAAATTTAGTACATGATCAGAAGTTAGTACATGAAATAGAATTTAGTACATGAAACAGAATTTAGTACATGAAACAGAAGTTATCAAATGAAATAGAATTTCGTACATGAAACGGTATTTAGTACATGAAACAGAAGTTAGTAATATGAAATAGAATTTCGTACATGAAACAGAAGTTAGTAAATAAAATATAATTTAGGATATTCAACAGAATTTAGTACATGAAACAGAAGTTAGTAAATGAAATAGAATTTAGTACATGAAACGGAATTTAGTACATTAAACAGTAGTTGGTAAATGAAATAGAATTTAGTATATGAAACGGAATTTAGTACATGAAACAGAAGTTAGTAAATGAAATAGAATTTAGTACATAAAACAGAATTTAGACATGAAACAGAAGTTAGTTAATGAAATATAATTTAGTACATGAAACAAAATTTAGTACATGAAAAAGAAGTTATTAAAGGAAATAGAATTTAGTACATGAAACAGAAGTTAGTAAATGTAATAGAATTTAGTATATTCAATAGAATTTAGTACTTGAAACAGAAGTTAATAAATGAAATAGAATTTAGTATATGAAACAGTATTTAGTACATGAAACAGAAGTTAGTTAATGAAATAGAATTTAGTACATGAAACAGAATTTAGTACATGATCAGAAGTTAGTAAATGAAATAAAATTTAGTACATGAAACAGAATTTAGTTCATGAAACAGAAATTAGGAAATGAAATAGAATTTTGTACATGAAAAAGAAGTTAGTAAATGAAATACAATTTAGTACATGAAACGGAATTTTGTACATGAAATAGAAGTTATTAAATGAAATAGACTTTAGTACATGAAACAGAATTTAGTACATGAAACAGAAGTTAGGAAATGAAATAGAATTTAGTACATGAAACAGAAGTTAGTAAATGAAACAAAATTTAGTACATGAAAAATAAGTTAGTAAATGAAATAGAATTTAGTTCATTCAACAGAATTTAGTACATGAAACAGAAGTTAGTTAATGAAATAGAAATTAGTACATGAAACCCAATTTAGTACATGATCAGAAGTTAGTAAATGAAATAGGATTTAGTACATGAAAAATAAGTTAGTAATGGAAATAGAATTTAGTAGATGAAACAGAATTTAGTACATGAAACATAAGTTAGTAAATGAAACAAAATTTAGTACATGAAAAATAAGTTAGTAATGGAAATAGAATTTAGTAGATGAAACAGAATTTAGTACATGAAACAGAATTTAGTACATGAAAGAGAAGATAGTAAAAGAAATAGAATTTAGTACATGAAACTGAATTTAGTATATGATAAGAAGTTATTAAATGAAATAGGATTTAGTACATGAAACAGAAGTTAGTAAATGAAATAGAATTTAGTACATGAAACGGAATTTATTACATGTAACAGAAGTTAGTAAATGAAATAGAATTTAGTACATGAAACAGTATTTAGTACATGAAACAGAATTTAGTACTTGAAACAGAAGTTAGTAAATGAAATAGAATTTAGTACATAAAACAGAATTTAGACATGAAACAGAAGTTAGTTAATGAAATATAATTTAGTACATGAAACAAAATTTAGTACATGAAAAAGAAGTTATTAAAGGAAATAGAATTTAGTTCATGAAACAGAATTTCTGACATGAAACAGAATTTAGAACATGAAATAGAAGTTATTAAATGAAATAGAATTTCGTACATGAAACAGAAGTTAGTAAATGTAATAGAATTTAGTATATTCAACAGAATTTAGTACTTGAAACAGAAGTTAATAAATGAAATAGAATTTAGTATATGAAACAGAATTTAGTACATGAAACAGAAGTTAGTTAATGAAATAGAATTTAGTACATGAAACAGAATTTAGTACATGATCAGAAGTTAGTAAATGAAATAGAATTTAGTACATGAAACAGAATTTAGTTCATGAAACAGAAATTAGGAAATGAAATAGAATTTTTTACATGAAAAAGAAGTTAGTAAATGAAATACAATTTAGTACATGAAACGGAATTTTGTACATGAAACAGAAGTTATTAAATGAAATAGACTTTAGTACATGAAACAGAATTTAGTACATGAAACAGAAGTTAGGAAATGAAATAGAATTTAGTACATGAAACAGAAGTTAGTAAATGAAACAAAATTTAGTACATGAAAAATAAGTTAGTAAATGAAATAGAATTTAGTACATGAAACAGAATTTAGTACATGAAACAGAAGTTAGTTGATGAAATAGAATTTAGTACATTCAACAGAATTTAGTACATGAAACAGAAGTTAGTCAATGAAATAGAAATTAGTACATGAAACCCAATTTAGTACATGATCAGAAGTTAGTAAATGAAATAGGATTTAGTACATGAAAAATAAGTTAGTAATGGAAATAGAATTTAGTAGATGAAATAGAATTTAGTACATGAAACAGAATGTAGTACATGATCAGAAGTTAGTAAATGAAATAGAATTTAGTACATGAAACAGAATTTAGTTCATGAAACAGAAATTAGGAAATGAAATAGAATTTTGTACATGAAAAAGAAGTTAGTAAATGAAATACAATTTAGTACATGAAACGGAATTTTGTACATGAAACAGAAGTTATTAAATGAAATATACTTTAGTACATGAAACAGAATTTAGTACATGAAACAGAAGTTAGGAAATGAAATAAAATTTAGTACATGAAACAGAAGTTAGTAAATGAAACAAAATTTAGTACATGAAAAATAAGTTAGTAAATGAAATAGAATTTAGTACATGAAACAGAATTTAGTACATGAAACAGAAGTTAGTTAATGAAATATAATTTAGTACATGAAACAAAATTTAGTACATGAAAAAGAGGTTATTAAAGGAAATAGAATTTAGTACATGAAACTGAATTTCTGACATGAAACAGAATTTAGAACATGAAATAGAAGTTATTAAATGAAATAGAATTTCGTACATGAAACAGAAGTTAGTAAATGTAATAGAATTTAGTATATTCAACAGAATTTAGTACTTGAAACAGAAGTTAATAAATGAAATAGAATTTAGTATATGAAACAGAATTTAGTACATGAAACAGAAGTTAGTTAATGAAATAGAATTTAGTACATGAAACAGAAGTTAGTAAATGAAACAAAATTTAGTACATGAAAAATAAGTTAGTAAATGAAATAGAATTTAGTACATGAAACAGAATTTAGTACATGAAACAGAAGTTAGTTGATGAAATAGAATTTAGTACATTCAACAGAATTTAGTACATGAAACAGAAGTTAGTTAATGAAATAGAAATTAGTACATGAAACCCAATTTAGTACATGATCAGAAGTTAGTAAATGAAATAGGATTTAGTACATGAAAAATAAGTTAGTAATGGAAATAGAATTTAGTAGATGAAACAGAATTTAGTACATGAAACATAAGTTAGTAAATGAAACAAAATTTAGTACATGAAAAATAAGTTAGTAATGGAAATAGAATTTAGTAGATGAAACAGAATTTAGTACATGAAACAGAATTTAGTACATGAAAGAGAAGATAGTAAAAGAAATAGAATTTAGTACATGAAACTGAATTTAGTATATGATAAGAAGTTATTAAATGAAATAGGATTTAGTACATGAAACAGAAGTTAGTAAATGAAATAGAATTTAGTACATGAAACGGAATTTATTACATGTAACAGAAGTTAGTAAATGAAATAGAATTTAGTACATGAAACAGTATTTAGTACATGAAACAGAATTTAGTACTTGAAACAGAAGTTAGTAAATGAAATAGAATTTAGTACATAAAACAGAATTTAGACATGAAACAGAAGTTAGTTAATGAAATATAATTTAGTACATGAAACAAAATTTAGTACATGAAAAAGAAGTTATTAAAGGAAATAGAATTTAGTACATGAAACAGAATTTCTGACATGAAACAGAATTTAGAACATGAAATAGAAGTTATTAAATGAAATAGAATTTCGTACATGAAACAGAAGTTAGTAAATGTAATAGAATTTAGTATATTCAACAGAATTTAGTACTTGAAACAGAAGTTAATAAATGAAATAGAATTTAGTATATGAAACAGTATTTAGTACATGAAACAGAAGTTAGTTAATGAAATAGAATTTAGTACATGAAACAGAATTTAGTACATGATCAGAAGTTAGTAAATGAAATAGAATTTAGTACATGAAACAGAATTTAGTTCATGAAACAGAAATTAGGAAATGAAATAGAATTTTGTACATGAAAAAGAAGTTATTAAATGAAATACAATTTAGTACATGAAACGGAATTTTGTACATGAAACAGAAGTTATTAAATGAAATATACTTTAGTACATGAAACAGAATTTAGTACATGAAACAGAAGTTAGGAAATGAAATAAAATTTAGTACATGAAACAGAAGTTAGTAAATGAAACAAAATTTAGTACATGAAAAACAAGTTAGTAAATGAAATAGAATTTAGTACATGAAACAGAATTTGGTACATGAAACAGAAGTTAGTTGATGAAATAGAATTTAGTACATTCATCAGAATTTAGTACATGAAACAGAAGTTAGTTAATGAAATAGAAATTAGTACATGAAACCCAATTTAGTACATGATCAGAAGTTAATAAATGAAATAGGATTTAGTACATGAAAAATAAGTTAGTAATGGAAATAGAATTTAGTAGATGAAACAGAATTTAGTACATGAAACATAAGTTAGTAAATGAAACAAAATTTAGTACATGAAAAATAAGTTAGTAATGGAAATAGAATTTAGTAGATGAAACAGAATTTAGTACATGAAACAGAATTTAGTACATGAAAGAGAAGATAGTAAAAGAAATAGAATTTAGTACATGAAACTGAATTTAGTATATGATAAGAAGTTATTAAATGAAATAGGATTTAGTACATGAAACAGAAGTTAGTAAATGAAATAGAATTTAGTACATGAAACGGAATTTATTACATGTAACAGAAGTTAGTAAATGAAATAGAATTTAGTACATGAAACAGTATTTAGTACATGAAACAGAATTTAGTACTTGAAACAGAAGTTAGTAAATGAAATAGAATTTAGTACATAAAACAGAATTTAGACATGAAACAGAAGTTAGTTAATGAAATATAATTTAGTACATGAAACAAAATTTAGTACATGAAAAAGAAGTTATTAAAGGAAATAGAATTTAGTTCATGAAACAGAATTTCTGACATGAAACAGAATTTAGAACATGAAATAGAAGTTATTAAATGAAATAGAATTTCGTACATGAAACAGAAGTTAGTAAATGTAATAGAATTTAGTATATTCAACAGAATTTAGTACTTGAAACAGAAGTTAATAAATGAAATAGAATTTAGTATATGAAACAGAATTTAGTACATGAAACAGAAGTTAGTTAATGAAATAGAATTTAGTACATGAAACAGAATTTAGTACATGATCAGAAGTTAGTAAATGAAATAGAATTTAGTACATGAAACAGAATTTAGTTCATGAAACAGAAATTAGGAAATGAAATAGAATTTTTTACATGAAAAAGAAGTTAGTAAATGAAATACAATTTAGTACATGAAACGGAATTTTGTACATGAAACAGAAGTTATTAAATGAAATAGACTTTAGTACATGAAACAGAATTTAGTACATGAAACAGAAGTTAGGAAATGAAATAGAATTTAGTACATGAAACAGAAGTTAGTAAATGAAACAAAATTTAGTACATGAAAAATAAGTTAGTAAATGAAATAGAATTTAGTACATGAAACAGAATTTAGTACATGAAACAGAAGTTAGTTGATGAAATAGAATTTAGTACATTCAACAGAATTTAGTACATGAAACAGAAGTTAGTCAATGAAATAGAAATTAGTACATGAAACCCAATTTAGTACATGATCAGAAGTTAGTAAATGAAATAGGATTTAGTACATGAAAAATAAGTTAGTAATGGAAATAGAATTTAGTAGATGAAATAGAATTTAGTACATGAAACAGAATGTAGTACATGATCAGAAGTTAGTAAATGAAATAGAATTTAGTACATGAAACAGAATTTAGTTCATGAAACAGAAATTAGGAAATGAAATAGAATTTTGTACATGAAAAAGAAGTTAGTAAATGAAATACAATTTAGTACATGAAACGGAATTTTGTACATGAAACAGAAGTTATTAAATGAAATATACTTAAGTACATGAAACAGAATTTAGTACATGAAACAGAAGTTAGGAAATGAAATAAAATTTAGTACATGAAACAGAAGTTAGTAAATGAAACAAAATTTAGTACATGAAAAATAAGTTAGTAAATGAAATAGAATTTAGTACATGAAACAGAATTTGGTACATGAAACAGAAGTTAGTTGATGAAATAGAATTTAGTACATTCATCAGAATTTAGTACATGAAACAGAAGTTAGTTAATGAAATAGAAATTAGTACATGAAACCCAATTTAGTACATGATCAGAAGTTAATAAATGAAATAGGATTTAGTACATGAAAAATAAGTTAGTAATGGAAATAGAATTTAGTAGATGAAACAGAATTTAGTACATGAAACATAAGTTAGTAAATGAAACAAAATTTAGTACATGAAAAATAAGTTAGTAATGGAAATAGAATTTAGTAGATGAAACAGAATTTAGTACATGAAACAGAATTTAGTACATGAAAGAGAAGATAGTAAAAGAAATAGAATTTAGTACATGAAACTGAATTTAGTATATGATAAGAAGTTATTAAATGAAATAGGATTTAGTACATGAAACAGAAGTTAGTAAATGAAATAGAATTTAGTACATGAAACGGAATTTCTTACATGTAACAGAAGTTAGTAAATGAAATAGAATTTAGTACATAAAACAGAATTTAGACATGAAACAGAAGTTAGTTAATGAAATATAATTTAGTACATGAAACAAAATTTAGTACATGAAAAAGAGGTTATTAAAGGAAATAGAATTTAGTACATGAAACTGAATTTCTGACATGAAACAGAATTTAGAACATGAAATAGAAGTTATTAAATGAAATAGAATTTCGTACATGAAACAGAAGTTAGTAAATGTAATAGAATTTAGTATATTCAACAGAATTTAGTACTTGAAACAGAAGTTAATAAATGAAATAGAATTTAGTATATGAAACAGAATTTAGTACATGAAACAGAAGTTAGTTAATGAAATAGAATTTAGTACATGAAACAGAATTTAGTACATGATCAGAAGTTAGTAAATGAAATAGAATTTAGTACATGAAACAGAATTTAGTTCATGAAACAGAAATTAGGAAATGAAATAGAATTTTTTACATGAAACAGAAGTTATTAAATGTAATATACTTAAGTACATGAAACAGAATTTAGTACATGAAACAGAAGTTAGGAAATGAAATAAAATTTAGTACATGAAACAGAAGTTAGTAAATGAAACAAAATTTAGTACATGAAAAATAAGTTAGTAAATGAAATAGAATTTAGTACATGAAACAGAATTTGGTACATGAAACAGAAGTTAGTTGATGAAATAGAATTTAGTACATTCATCAGAATTTAGTACATGAAACAGAAGTTAGTTAATGAAATAGAAATTAGTACATGAAACCCAATTTAGTACATGATCAGAAGTTAATAAATGAAATAGGATTTAGTACATGAAAAATAAGTTAGTAATGGAAATAGAATTTAGTAGATGAAACAGAATTTAGTACATGAAACATAAGTTAGTAAATGAAACAAAATTTAGTACATGAAAAATAAGTTAGTAATGGAAATAGAATTTAGTAGATGAAACAGAATTTAGTACATGAAACAGAATTTAGTACATGAAAGAGAAGATAGTAAAAGAAATAGAATTTAGTACATGAAACTGAATTTAGTATATGATAAGAAGTTAGTAAATGAAATAGAATTTAGTACATGAAACGGAATTTCTTACATGTAACAGAAGTTAGTAAATGAAATAGAATTTAGTACATAAAACAGAATTTAGACATGAAACAGAAGTTAGTTAATGAAATATAATTTAGTACATGAAACAAAATTTAGTACATGAAAAAGAGGTTATTAAAGGAAATAGAATTTAGTACATGAAACTGAATTTCTGACATGAAACAGAATTTAGAACATGAAATAGAAGTTATTAAATGAAATAGAATTTCGTACATGAAACAGAAGTTAGTAAATGTAATAGAATTTAGTATATTCAACAGAATTTAGTACTTGAAACAGAAGTTAATAAATGAAATAGAATTTAGTATATGAAACAGAATTTAGTACATGAAACAGAAGTTAGTTAATGAAATAGAATTTAGTACATGAAACAGAATTTAGTACATGATCAGAAGTTAGTAAATGAAATAGAATTTAGTACATGAAACAGAATTTAGTTCATGAAACAGAAATTAGGAAATGAAATAGAATTTTTTACATGAAAAAGAAGTTAGTAAATGAAATACAATTTAGTACATGAAACGGAATTTTGTACATGAAACAGAAGTTATTAAATGAAATGGACTTTAGTACATGAAACACAATTTAGTACATGAAACAGAAGTTAGGAAATGAAATAGAATTTAGTACATGAAACAGAAGTTAGTAAATGAAACAAAATTTAGTACATGAAAAATAAGTTAGTAAATGAAATAGAATTTAGTACATGAAACAGAATTTAGTACATGAAACAGAAGTTAGTTGATGAAATAGAATTTAGTACATTCAACAGAATTTAGTACATGAAACAGAAGTTAGTTAATGAAATAGAAATTAGTACATGAAACCCAATTTAGTACATGATCAGAAGTTAGTAAATGAAATAGGATTTAGTACATGAAAAATAAGTTAGTAATGGAAATAGAATTTAGTAGATGAAACAGAATTTAGTACATGAAACATAAGTTAGTAAATGAAACAAAATTTAGTACATGAAAAATAAGTTAGTAATGGAAATAGAATTTAGTAGATGAAACAGAATTTAGTACATGAAACAGAATTTAGTACATGAAAGAGAAGATAGTAAAAGAAATAGAATTTAGTACATGAAACTGAATTTAGTATATGATAAGAAGTTATTAAATGAAATAGGATTTAGTACATGAAACAGAAGTTAGTAAATGAAATAGAATTTAGTACATGAAACGGAATTTATTACATGTAACAGAAGTAAGTAAATGAAATAGAATTTAGTACATGAAACAGTATTTAGTACATGAAACAGAATTTAGTACTTGAAACAGAAGTTAGTAAATGAAATAGAATTTAGTACATAAAACAGAATTTAGACATGAAACAGAAGTTAGTTAATGAAATATAATTTAGTACATGAAACAAAATTTAGTACATGAAAAAGAAGTTATTAAAGGAAATAGAATTTAGTACATGAAACAGAATTTCTGACATGAAACAGAATTTAGAACATGAAATAGAAGTTATTAAATGAAATAGAATTTCGTACATGAAACAGAAGTTAGTAAATGTAATAGAATTTAGTATATTCAACAGAATTTAGTACTTGAAACAGAAGTTAATAAATGAAATAGAATTTAGTATATGAAACAGTATTTAGTACATGAAACAGAAGTTAGTTAATGAAATAGAATTTAGTACATGAAACAGAATTTAGTACATGATCAGAAGTTAGTAAATGAAATAGAATTTAGTACATGAAACAGAATTTAGTTCATGAAACAGAAATTAGGAAATGAAATAGAATTTTGTACATGAAAAAGAAGTTAGTAAATGAAATACAATTTAGTACATGAAACGGAATTTTGTACATGAAACAGAAGTTATTAAATGAAATATACTTTAGTACATGAAACAGAATTTAGTACATGAAACAGAAGTTAGGAAATGAAATAAAATTTAGTACATGAAACAGAAGTTAGTTAATGAAACAAAATTTAGTACATGAAAAATAAGTTAGTAAATGAAATAGAATTTAGTACATGAAACAGAATTTGGTACATGAAACAGAAGTTAGTTGATGAAATAGAATTTAGTACATTCATCAGAATTTAGTACATGAAACAGAAGTTAGTTAATGAAATAGAAATTAGTACATGAAACCCAATTTAGTACATGATCAGAAGTTAATAAATGAAATAGGATTTAGTACATGAAAAATAAGTTAGTAATGGAAATAGAATTTAGTAGATGAAACAGAATTTAGTACATGAAACATAAGTTAGTAAATGAAACAAAATTTAGTACATGAAAAATAAGTTAGTAATGGAAATAGAATTTAGTAGATGAAACAGAATTTAGTACATGAAACAGAATTTAGTACATGAAAGAGAAGATAGTAAAAGAAATAGAATTTAGTACATGAAACTGAATTTAGTATATGATAAGAAGTTATTAAATGAAATAGGATTTAGTACATGAAACAGAAGTTAGTAAATGAAATAGAATTTAGTACATGAAACGGAATTTATTACATGTAACAGAAGTTAGTAAATGAAATAGAATTTAGTACATGAAACAGTATTTAGTACATGAAACAGAATTTAGTACTTGAAACAGAAGTTAGTAAATGAAATAGAATTTAGTACATGAAACAGTATTTAGTACATGAAACAGAATTTAGTACATGAAACAGAAGTTCGTAAATGAAAGAGAATTTAGTACATGAAACAGAATTTAGTATATGAAATAGAATTTAGTACATGAAAGAGAAATTTCTACATGATCAGAAGTTAGTAAATGAAATAGAATTTAGTACATGAAACAGAATTTAGTACATCAAAAAGAATTTAGTACATGATCAGAAGTTATTTAATGAAATAGAATTTAGTTCATGAAACAGAAGTTAGTACATGAAACAGAAGGTAGTAAATGAAATAGAATTTAGTACATGAAATAGAATTCAGTACTTGAAACGGAATTTAGTACATGAAACAGAAGTTATTAAATGAAATAGAATTTAGTGCATGAAACAGAATTTAGTACATGAAAGAGAAGATAGTAAAAGCAATAGAATTTAGTACATGAAACAGAATTTAGTATATGATAAGAAGTTAGTAAATGAAATAGAATTTAGTAATGAAACAGAAGTTAGTAAATGAAATAGAATTTAGTATATGAGACATAATTTAATACATGAAACAGACGTTAGCAAATGAAATAGAATTTAGTACATGAAACAGAAGTTATTAAATGAAATAGGATTAAGTAAATGAAACGGAATTTAGTACATGAAACAGAAGTTATCAAATGAAATAGAATTTCGTACATGAAACAGAATTTAGTACATGAAAGAGAACTTAGTAAATGAAATAGAATTAAGTACATGAAACTAAATTTAGTACATGATCAGAAGTTAGTACATGAAATAGAATTTAGTGCATGAAACAGAATTTAGTACATGAAACAGAAGTTATCAAATGAAATAGAATTTCGTACATGAAACAGAAGTTAGTAAATGAAATAGAATTTAGTACATGAAACGGTATTTAGTACATGAAACAGAAGTTAGTAATATGAAATAGAATTTCGTACATGAAACAGAAGTTAGTAAATAAAATATAATTTAGTATATTCAACAGAATTTAGTACATGAAACAGAAGTTAGTAAATGAAATAGAATTTAGTACATGAAACGGAATTTAGTACATTAAACAGTAGTTGGTAAATGAAATAGAATTTAGTATATGAAATGGAATTTAGTACATGAAACAGAAGTTAGTAAATGAAATAGAATTTAGTACATAAAACAGAATTTAGACATGAAACAGAAGTTAGTTAATGAAATATAATTTAGTACATGAAACAAAATTTAGTACATGAAAAAGAAGTTATTAAAGGAAATAGAATTTAGTACATGAAACAGAAGTTAGTAAATGTAATAGAATTTAGTATATTCAATAGAATTTAGTACTTGAAACAGAAGTTAATAAATGAAATAGAATTTAGTATATGAAACAGTATTTAGTACATGAAACAGAAGTTAGTTAATGAAATAGAATTTAGTACATGAAACAGAATTTAGTACATGATCAGAAGTTAGTAAATGAAATAGAATTTAGTACATGAAACAGAATTTAGTTCATGAAACAGAAATTAGGAAATGAAATAGAATTTTGTACATGAAAAAGAAGTTAGTAAATGAAATACAATTTAGTACATGAAACGGAATTTTGTACATGAAATAGAAGTTATTAAATGAAATAGACTTTAGTACATGAAACAGAATTTAGTACATGAAACAGAAGTTAGGAAATGAAATAGAATTTAGTACATGAAACAGAAGTTAGTAAATGAAACAAAATTTAGTACATGAAAAATAAGTTAGTAAATGAAATAGAATTTAGTACATGAAACAGAATTTAGTACATGAAACAGAAGTTAGTTGATGAAATAGAATTTAGTACATTCAACAGAATTTAGTACATGAAACAGAAGTTAGTTAATGAAATAGAAATTAGTACATGAAACCCAATTTAGTACATGATCAGAAGTTAGTAAATGAAATAGGATTTAGTACATGAAAAATAAGTTAGTAATGGAAATAGAATTTAGTAGACGAAACAGAATTTAGTACATGAAACATAAGTTAGTAAATGAAACAAAATTTAGTACATGAAAAATAAGTTAGTAATGGAAATAGAATTTAGTAGATGAAACAGAATTTAGTACATGAAACAGAATTTAGTACATGAAAGAGAAGATAGTAAAAGAAATAGAATTTAGTACATGAAACTGAATTTAGTATATGATAAGAAGTTATTAAATGAAATAGGATTTAGTACATGAAACAGAAGTTAGTAAATGAAATAGAATTTAGTACATGAAACGGAATTTATTACATGTAACAGAAGTTAGTAAATGAAATAGAATTTAGTACATGAAACAGTATTTAGTACATGAAACAGAATTTAGTACTTGAAACAGAAGTTAGTAAATGAAATAGAATTTAGTACATAAAACAGAATTTAGACATGAAACAGAAGTTAGTTAATGAAATATAATTTAGTACATGAAACAAAATTTAGTACATGAAAAAGAAGTTATTAAAGGAAATAGAATTTAGTACATGAAACAGAATTTCTGACATGAAACAGAATTTAGAACATGAAATAGAAGTTATTAAATGAAATATAATTTCGTACATGAAACAGAAGTTAGTAAATGTAATAGAATTTAGTATATTCAACAGAATTTAGTACTTGAAACAGAAGTTAATAAATGAAATAGAATTTAGTATATGAAACAGAATTTAGTACATGAAACAGAAGTTAGTTAATGAAATAGAATTTAGTACATGAAACAGAATTTAGTACATGATCAGAAGTTAGTAAATGAAATAGAATTTAGTACATGAAACAGAATTTAGTTCATGAAACAGAAATTAGGAAATGAAATAGAATTTTGTACATGAAAAAGAAGTTAGTAAATGAAATACAATTTAGTACATGAAACGGAATTTTGTACATGAAATAGAAGTTATTAAATGAAATAGACTTTAGTACATGAAACAGAATTTAGTACATGAAACAGAAGTTAGGAAATGAAATAGAATTTAGTACATGAAACAGAAGTTAGTAAATGAAACAAAATTTAGTACATGAAAAATAAGTTAGTAAATGAAATAGAATTTAGTACATGAAACAGAATTTAGTACATGAAACAGAAGTTAGTTGATGAAATAGAATTTAGTACATTCAACAGAATTTAGTACATGAAACAGAAGTTAGTTAATGAAATAGAAATTAGTACATGAAACCCAATTTAGTACATGATCAGAAGTTAGTAAATGAAATAGGATTTAGTACATGAAAAATAAGTTAGTAATGGAAATAGAATTTAGTAGATGAAACAGAATTTAGTACATGAAACATAAGTTAGTAAATGAAACAAAATTTAGGACATGAAAAATAAGTTAGTAATGGAAATAGAATTTAGTAGATGAAACAGAATTTAGTACATGAAACAGAATTTAGTACATGAAAGAGAAGATAGTAAAAGAAATAGAATTTAGTACATGAAACTGAATTTAGTATATGATAAGAAGTTATTAAATGAAATAGGATTTAGTACATGAAACAGAAGTTAGTAAATGAAATAGAATTTAGTACATGAAACGGAATTTATTACATGTAACAGAAGTTAGTAAATGAAATAGAATTTAGTACATGAAACAGTATTTAGTACATGAAACAGAATTTAGTACTTGAAACAGAAGTTAGTAAATGAAATAGAATTTAGTATATAAAACAGAATTTAGACATGAAACAGAAGTTAGTTAATGAAATATAATTTAGTACATGAAACAAAATTTAGTACATGAAAAAGAAGTTATTAAAGGAAATAGAATTTAGTACATGAAACAGAATTTCTGACATGAAACAGAATTTAGAACATGAAATAGAAGTTATTAAATGAAATAGAATTTCGTACATGAAACAGAAGTTAGTAAATGTAATAGAATTTAGTATATTCAACAGAATTTAGTACTTGAAACAGAAGTTAATAAATGAAATAGAATTTAGTATATGAAACAGAATTTAGTACATGAAACAGAAGTTAGTTAATGAAATAGAATTTAGTACATGAAACAGAATTTAGTACATGATCAGAAGTTAGTAAATGAAATAGAATTTAGTACATGAAACAGAATTTAGTTCATGAAACAGAAATTAGAAAATGAAATAGAATTTTTTACATGAAAAAGAAGTTAGTAAATGAAATACAATTTAGTACATGAAACGGAATTTTGTACATGAAACAGAAGTTATTAAATGAAATTGACTTTAGTACATGAAACAGAATTTAGTACATGAAACAGAAGTTAGGAAATGAAATAGAATTTAGTACATGAAACAGAAGTTAGTAAATGAAACAAAATTTAGTACATGAAAAATAAGTTAGTAAATGAAATAGAATTTAGTACATGAAACAGAATTTAGTACATGAAACAGAAGTTAGTTGATGAAATAGAATTTAGTACATTCAACAGAATTTAGTACATGAAACAGAAGTTAGTTAATGAAATAGAAATTAGTACATGAAACCCAATTTAGTACATGATCAGAAGTTAGTAAATGAAATAGGATTTAGTACATGAAAAATAAGTTAGTAATGGAAATAGAATTTAGTAGATGAAACAGAATTTAGTACATGAAACATAAGTTAGTAAATGAAACAAAATTTAGTACATGAAAAATAAGTTAGTAATGGAAATAGAATTTAGTAGATGAAACAGAATTTAGTACATGAAACAGAATTTAGTACATGAAAGAGAAGATAGTAAAAGAAATAGAATTTAGTACATGAAACTGAATTTAGTATATGATAAGAAGTTATTAAATGAAATAGGATTTAGTACATGAAACAGAAGTTAGTAAATGAAATAGAATTTAGTACATGAAACTGAATTTATTACATGTAACAGAAGTTAGTAAATGAAATAGAATTTAGAACATGAAACAGTATTTGGTAGATGAAACAGAAGTTATTAAATGAAATAGAATTTAGTATATGAAACAGAATTTAGTACATGAAACAGAAGTTAGTTGATGAAATAGAATTTAGTACATGAAACAGAATTTAGTACATGATCAGAAGTTAGTAAATGAAATAGCATTTAGTACATGAAACAAAATTTAGTACATGAAAAAGAAGTTATTAAATGAAATAGGATTTAGTACATGAAACAGAAGTTAGTAAATGAAATAGAATTTAGTACATGAAACGGAATTTTGTACATGAAACAGTAGTAAATGCACTAGAATTAATAGATGAAACAGAATTTAGTACATGAAACAAGTTATTAAATGAAATAGAATTTAGTAAATCAAACAGAATTTAGTACATGAAACAGAAGTTAGTAAATTAAACAAAATTTAGCAGATGAAAAATAAGTTAATAAATGAAATAGAATTTAGTACATGAAACAGAATTGAGTACATGAAACAGAATTAAGTACATGAAATAGGATTTAGTATATTAAACAGAATTTAGTACATTAAACAGAAGTTAGTTAATGAAATAGAATTTAGTACATGAAACAGAAGTTAGTAAATGAAACACAATTTATTACATGAAACAAAATTTATTACATGAAAAACAAGTTAATAAATGAAATAGAATTTAGTACATGAAACAGAATTTAATACATGATCAGAAGTTAGTTAATGAAATAGAATTTAGTACATGAAACAGGATTTAGTACATGAAACAGAATTTAGTACATGAAATAAGATTTAGTATATGAAACAGAATTTAGTACATGAAACAGGTTAGTTAATGAAATAGAATTTATTACATGAAACAGAATTTAGTACATGAAACAGAATTTAGTACATGAAACAGAATTTAGTACATTAAACAGAAGTTAGTTAATGAAATAGAATTTAGAACATGAAACAGAAGTTAGTAAATTAAATAGAATTTAGTACATGAAACAGAATTTAGTACATGAAACAGAAGTTAGTACATGAAAAAGAATTTAGTACATGAACCAAAAAGCAAAAGTACTATTCAAAATAACAATTTTAGAATTGAAATATGCACACCCACACACACTGAAACAGATACGTAACACATACACCCACACCCGCTTAAGCCCAAAATACCTATCTATCTATCTATCTATATATATATATATATATATATATATATATATATATATATATATATATTAATACTTAATAACTTCTACCTACTATCTTAAGTGCCTAGCGAAAAATACCGATCTCATTAGACAAAGATTTGTTTATTTTCAATAACTCTTATAATTTTCCGAAGAAACCCATTAATTCCTCTTCAGTAAACATCGATCCGTTTATTCCTCGTCCTGCGGCTATTTTTGCCCGTTAATTACGCATAGACAATTAGCGCCCATAAAAATAAATATGATTAACTCTCGACAAAGACATCTTTCGACTTATAAGTGTCCTTAATATTATCGTTAAGACTTCGGAATAAGAAAGAAATATTTTTACCCAGACAGACGACATTTGTCAACGGATTGATTTACTTATGTTAGAATGTATCGACATAAAGTACACCCCCCACCACCACCAAACCCCATCGAATGCGCAAAATTCGATCTTATCGGCCTACGAGATTCGTTTGTGTTTCACTCCCATCAATTGTTCTTTTTGGATCTTTTCTTTATTCCATGAAGTATTTTAATTGCTTCTGTTATTTTCACATCATTATTATTAGAATATTGTTAGCTACGCTCGTTTTTTCGTTTTATTACAACAGAGTCTGGGTCGACGCAAACTTCGACAGCGTAAATAAGAGTATGAAATCAGAAGTAAGGTTGCAAGCTGTTAAACTCTGTCTATAATGCGCCCGTCTTTCATGGATGTCACTTTAATCTCTTCGATAGCAGAATGTTGGCGGCACTGCCAAAGTAAAAATATGAAAAAATAACTGCACGAATAAATAAATGATGAAATGAATAAAGAAACAAATTTGGAGAGGTACTGAAAAGAATATAGAAAAGTAGAAACTTATCAGAAAAGAACAAAAAAGAATATCAATATATGGAAGACAGTGATAAAATAGAGTAAAAGAAAAGAAAAGGAAATTCATAAAAGCGGGAAAGATTAAAAGAATAAAAGGAAACGAACAACATGAAAAAAACTTAAAAATAAGAAAAAGATGAAAAATAAAACTTTGTAGGCGTCTACATAAGATGAGTAAAAATAATAAGGGAACTGTGTTCGATCGTCAAAATTACACTACAGCTGTGACCAAACAAAACTACATTTAGTAAAAAGGACACCTATCGTGAAACAATGGTTAGCGGTTTTGGCTTTCAAACCAGTTTGCTAGTGTTGTACGTTCAATTTCCCCAAAGTGTCCACCATTCTGCCAAACTATGTTAAAAGGTGCCTATCTGTACTTAGTTAGCAGTCTCGACCCACAGTCAAAGATCCCAACGACTGAAGATCAATGTAAGCCGATAAAACCATGTTTAGAAATCTTGGCTTTTCTTTTTATCCTATTTTGGGCTTGTGTGTGTTGGAGATTGCAATATATATATATATATATATATATATATATATATATATATATATATATTGCGCTCGGAAAAAAGAACAATTGGACAGTTTTTAATATAATTTATCATCCGAAAAGAAAAGATTATTATTAGATTGCATGAGAAATTGTATAAAAACTAAATCAAAACACCTTGTTTGTCTTATTCAGTGAAATGTGCATATATATATATATATATATATATATATATATATATAACATGAGAAAAAATTTTCATTGTGAAGCGTTTTGTTCTTTAGGACCTGATCAGTCTAAATTCGTTATGATTGGGACAATTACGCATGCGCACGAACAAGGGATTTTGGGAATTTAAAATTAATTTTTCAATGTAACCGATTTCATTTAGATTTTTTTACTTTCCATCACATTTGTTAGTATGCATCCCATATTGTGATATTAAAACTTCTGCCTGGAATGGTGAAAGGTTGTAAGAGCCAGGCTGCAAATTTACTGTGCATGACCTTGCGATCAAGGCACTCTCTAGACATTTTCTTCGTAGTAAATTATTTTCGGCTTTGATCAGACTTGCATTTTTTATGTCAAAATTGTAGTGTCTCGTTATGTTGAGAAACCAACGCGTTTGTTGTATTGTTTTGTAAAATGTCTCTTCTGTATTCATGTAATCTTTAAATTAAATTCTTTGAGGCTTCTCCTATGTATTTTTGTGACAGTTTATTGCAGACGATCGACGAAATTGTCCTCCTTAAATTCCAAACATCCCTCGTTTGTGCGCATGTATAGTAGCACAAACAACCAATTTAGTCGGATAAAATCCTAAAAAAGAAAACTTTTTCCACTTTCTCATACCTTTTCTCCCAATATTGCTCATTATATATAAAGATTTATATCGTTAGCTCATTCATATATATATATATATATATATATATATATATATATATATATATATATATATATTAATGCATTTTATGCAATTATTTATTTCCTTTTTTATATTATTTTAATTTTCATTATAATTTTGTTTATTTTGTTTTATTTTATATATATATATATATATATAATTCGCTTGACGAGGAAATGGAACTAATGTCTTTAATTTAATAACAAAATTAAATTCGAAGGTTTTAGCTTTCATTTTTGAAACATGGTTATCACTGTGTAGCAAAAAAAACATATTTTAAATCAATTAATTTAAAATATATATATATATAGTAAATAAAGATTATCTATGTATACATAACTGCGTGATTGAAATGGCGTATACATAACTACTTTATTTTACACGTATACATAACTACGTTATGTATACGTGTAAAATTCTTACATAATGTAGTTATAGAAGGCCGATGAAAAAATTCGAAAAGACAGAAAATAATAACAAGAATTTATAAAATATAATAATATAAAATTAAAGGAATATTTCTTAACAAATGTTAAAAGCAACCAACCTCAGATCACCAATGATGGAATACAAAACATTACAAAAATCCGCATATTGGACGTAATCATCGTATTGATTCGTATATAAAAAGTGCCAGAAACCATCTGAATAAATTTCTACAGAACGATCTCCCATCAAAAGAGTAGTAGTAAAAGCAACAAACAAGAAGGCTTGATTATAAAATCTATCAATTCACTCGAGAGAGAAACAAATATGAAGATCAATCACGTTGACAAGGGACGATTAATCACAATTATGAAACGAATACAGTAGAGTAAATAACTGAAACAAAAGTCAAATCAACAGCTAAGATTTACATAAAATAAACACCCAAGACATTTCAAATCAAACCCGACGTTCTAATTATACAATAGTGTACAGACAGTAGTAAAAGCTTCAACCCCTGAACAACCTAAACCAAATGTATTCTATACAATCCCCAAATTACAGAAACTACCCACATTAATCACAGA
This sequence comes from Acanthosepion esculentum, assembly GCA_964036315.1. Classification (NCBI taxonomy): domain Eukaryota; kingdom Metazoa; phylum Mollusca; class Cephalopoda; order Sepiida; family Sepiidae; genus Acanthosepion; species Acanthosepion esculentum. The sequence goes on along the minus strand of OZ038485.1, from coordinate 2,667,767 downwards.
CAAACCCGCAAACCTCCCAGTCGAGAATATCACCACAAACCTAAACAAAACATACGGTCTGATGCAAGCACTTAAGATTCGTCCAGTCGGTCGACTGATTCTTTTTAATCATTTTAATCACCAAAGCAATAAAGCTACTAAGAAGCAAGATTTTACTGAGTGTGAGAAAATATGAAAGAATTACTATTAAAGAGAAAGAACCATAAAAGAACAAGAATTAGTAAGACAGAAAATAACAACTGATATTGAATTTGAATGTATGATCATCTAATTTGACTGGGCAGCAAGACGTTCCACAAGCGTGAAGGGCGAAAGACGAAATCGTTAGCCTAGAACTTAGGGTTACATTTAGCTGCCATTTCAACTTTAAAATCATGAGACCTTGCCGCCAATCTAGTACTGCGCTTAAATTCATAAAGTCTAGATGCCATAGAGGAGATTTCATCAGAACAATTACCATGAAAGTATTTTAGACAAAACACAGGGAAATTACGTTACGGCAGTGGGAAAGGGACTGAAGCCGAGATGCCAGGACCAATAACATTGCAGATTCTTCGTTGGATTTTATCAAAAATCTCTAAGTATATTGTAGAAGCATCAGATCATACGTGGTAGCAGCAATATTCAAAGTAAGGACGAATGGTAGATTTATAAATATGTAAGATAGATTCTGGCCTGAAAAATTGTCTAGCTAGACAAAGTGAACCAACTTCCTTAGCAACAGACTTCGCAATTGATTCAATATAATTTTTCCACTTCTAATTAGCAGAAAGGCATAGTCCAAGAAGGCGCAATGAATCACTTCCCTGGATTTGCTACTAAGGTAGAAGTAAAGGCTAGTGTAATTTGCATAAATACCTAGTTGAGAACCGATTACATCAGATAGATCATTGATGAAGATCAGAAACAGCATAGGTTCAAGGATAGAGCCCCGGGGAACCCCTGTATTAGCATGAAATGATCTAGAAGTATGCCCGTTCAATAAAACCTTCAATACTCATTTGGTTAGAAACGATTGGATACTGTAACCTTCGAGCTTGCGCAGAAGGCCAGCGTGGCAAACTCTATCGAACCATTCTTATCTAAAATATGATAGATAACTTCAGAGATGACCGTTAACACGTCGGTGGTAGACCTGTTGAAATGGAAGCCATATTGTTTGTCCGAAAGGAGGTCATGCGAAGTAAGATGCTTAACCAGTACAGCGTTGATTACGGACTTGAATACTTTATCGAAAAGGGGTAAGAGACTAATAGGGCGATAATTTGAGGGGTTAGAAGTTTCCCCAGAGTTTTAAAAAGCAGGAACTACGGAGGAGGACTGGAAAGCAGGAAACAGCGAGGCATTTGTTGTAAAGTCTAGAGAGAACAGCAGCCATCTCAGGAAAACATTTCTTTAGGATGACGGTAAGGGCCCCGTCACATCCGTTTGCCTTGTGAGGGTCTAATTTTGAGATGAAGCCACAAACTCAATGTAGACTCCGTTCTAGGGAGAAAATCTGACAGACATACTCCAGATGAGTCGAAAGTGGACTTCACCAGGATAATTATCATGAAAAAAATATTTAAAAAAGGTAAGGGGAAGTTACAATACGGCGGTGGGAAAATGACTGAAGCCGAGATACCACGTCAAGACCAATAACATTGCAGATTCTTCTTTGGATTTTATCAAGAATCTCTAAATATAGAAGCACCAGACCAGATGTGGCAGCAACATACGAAGCATGGACAAATGGTAGACTTATAAATATGTAAGATAGATTCTGGCGAGAAAAATTGTCTAGAATGACACAGTGAACCAAATTTCCAAGCTACAGAAATATAATTTTGGGAATCAGAAGCACATTTGACAGAGCACATCTCAGGTTTCATTCATCACATCCTTAAAACTTTCACTACCCACTGTACCTAGTTATCTCAAAGGTACTACCCACTTCTTACAAATTTGACAACAGACAGCTTACCGAATGATTCACTCCTTATGGCAGTAGATATGGCATCCCTATGTCACACGAAAAGGGAAGGCAGGATTGTAGGAATTCTTTACACAATAATGGTTTTCAGGATCAGTTTATACAGGGATGTATTTCATGATCAATGAGTGATGATGACGTCAACCCGGCAGCAACATTCCACGAGATGGAAGCGAGCATTGGTCCTCACTTGAAACTCCACTCTCACTGCTAGGTTCGGGTTCTTAACCCCCCCACACACACACACACACACACGCCACTAACCGCTTCTTCTGGCGGACGAAATGTTGCGAGGGGCTGGTGTGTTCTTACTTACCAGTGGGAGACTTGAAGAGGGGATTGGCACCACCAAGGAATACTCTAAGCCCACAGAAAAGACATGGGAGAAACAATACCAGGTCGGTTGTGGCCCAGGTCAATAATAACCATGCTTTCCACTGATAAGCACCTGGGTGGAGGCAATAAATCAGCTACTGGAATGAGAAACACCAAGAAGCTGTCATCGAAAAAGGTTACCATTGGTACATGGAATGTCCACACACACTATTCCTGCGGTAAAGTGATAGAACTTGAATATAAACTGAAGCATTACCAGTGGGATGTGATAGGATTAGCAGAGGTGAGATGGACTGGTTTTGGGGAGACAATCATTGAGGACAGACACAAGATGTGGTACAGCGGAGTTGCGACTTGAACATGGAGTAGCCTTCATAGTACATAAAGAAGTCATTAGCTACATCCTCAGCTGCACACCAGTATCCAGCCGGATCATTACCATCTGCATGTCAGCCAAAC
>OZ038485.1:2627500-2660000 GCA_964036315.1 Acanthosepion esculentum | reverse complement strand
AAGATTTACAAGTTTTTTAGCATTTTCCATTTTACCATAGGGATTTTGTTAACTTCTTTTAAGTTCTAAAATATTTAGAAAGTGACATCATATTTTTGTAAACGTTATTGGGGAAAGATAATATATGTTAGTACCACCTAGTCTTAAAAGAATTCTTGGTACTCCCAATATAAAATTTTTAACTGTTGGATTTTCTATTGTAGAAATAGTGCTTAGGTAAACAAGGGAGTCAGTTGACATTAGTTTTGCAAAGGGCATTCGTTAGAATTTCTACAATTACACTTGTTGATATTACAATTGAACCAGTTTGGCATCTGGGGTACTAATCCACTGTAAAAAGTAATCGCTACATTGCAGTGTTTCGTGACTATTTGCACCCAGTCAGAGACTCCATGTACCCCATGATAGACTAATATACCGTGTATTCGGTACCAAAGTACACAGAATTGGTTTGACGAACATTCTGAAGACTACCGATAAGTTGTGTGGGCATCAAGTTCCACTGATATGAACAAAATCGAGCATTTATGGGACGTGATGGAGATATCAACACAGAATCTTCCAGCTACAACTGTTAAGGATCTGCGGATAGCTATCTCATTTTAGCTGTGACTACACCAAACTAAAGATGCCCCCGCAAATAGAACACCGACAAATAGATATCCAGTTATTACAAAAATCGACTCCAAACATAAATAATAACGAACCTGCTAATGAAGAAATTAAGAAAGTTATAAAACGACAAAAGGTCAGTTGACATTGAGTCTGAATTCTTGAAAATAATTTACCTCTTCTCGAATTCAATAACAAATTTCTGAATTTCCTTAAGGAAATTTCCTGAAACGCATCCCAAAAAGTGGGGTTTATGACGCAGTAATGCACTGTGGAAAGAAACAATTCCTCAAGATGCCACACACATACACAGGAATCTGTATCTCACTTGGATCCATTATGGCGAAAGGACCGATGTCTTAACTACGCTCTCGTCGTTTTATGAAAGTCAACTTCTTACAGCCCAGTTTGGTTTTCGTTCTGGTAAAATTACCTAATGATGGCATATATTTCAAAAATATTGTATCTCAAGTATTCCAAGAAATAGGACTCAAACGTTTCAAAAACAGAAACTATGATCTGGATTTGAAATGAAAGCTGTGATGGCACCGACCCTGGATCGATTATAAAGATTGAGAATGTGGAATTAGTAAATGCTAAACACATCAAATACCTTGCTGTATTGTTTAATTTTAACAAATTTAGTATAGGAGATGAGGAAATTGAATATCACTAAACAATAATTCACTAAAGACATAAAAAACTCTCTGTTAAAAAATGTTTTTCTATTATATTTGCAACTAAAGTAAATAATATTTCAGATTGACTAAATTTTAAATCAGCTAATTTTCCTCAAATAAACTTTCAGAACAGTATATTTAATTTTTGAATGATTTTTAAAAAGAGAAATACATAGTTTTGACTGTGATGTTAATATGTATAAATTTATATATTTTACTGATAAGGAGAAAAATTGTTTAATTAATTTAAATTCGCTTTTACATGCAACAAAGTATTTTGCTTATTGAGAATGTTAACTTTAATCTATTAGCTTGGAATTAAAACTTAAATTAAGGCTTCACATTTTTCATTTTTTTTAATGTATTTTAAACTTAGGCATCGTATTTATTTTTATTTTGTTTTTTGTTTTTTTAGGAACCTAAACCAAAATATTTTAAATTAAGATTTGCATTGTAGAAATCAAATGAAAACATTTAAATTTTTCTCTTCTTTTTAACTTCGACTTTAAATACGTTTTAATCCAAAAGGGTGGATAAAGCAGATTTCTGAAAAACAACTTCGTTCTGCGGAAGAACAAATTATATAATGAAACCTATTTTTATCCAAGATGGAATCTTTTTAATATGAAACTGTATTCCAAAATAAGCTGTCCTTCTGCTTTTCTGCTTATCTTCTTCTTTTGTATCAATAATAATAATAATAATAATAATAATAATAATAATAATAATAAGTTAAATAACGTCAAAGAGACTTGAAAACTGTGGAATAATGTTCAATATTAAAATCTGATATTCAACCTGGTAGTGGTCACTCCGACTTATACTAAGTTAAAACTTAATATAGTCAGTGAGATGTGTATACGCATATGCTACCCCGCTGAATACAATACTCAATTATAAACTCTTTAACCGTGGATATATGAATATATTCCCCATCCGTACCAATCCCATTGGTTGGACTTGATCTCAGGTCTTCTTTGAGTATCGTTATAGAGCTGGTAACTTCAACATAATTACCCCTTGGCAGTCAAGGTTAAAACGCAAATTTCTACGAATTACAATTAATACGAACAAAAATTCATACCGGATCTGTCATTACCCGGGTCAAAAAGGGCCGCGTACCTCAGAGAGGGACCAGTCTGGGGCCTAAAAATCTGTTACTGGAAGAAACCCTTCCAAAAACGAAGAGACACTTGGTTACTAAACCCGAACTATTCCCAATCTTGGACCAAATGACTCAACGCCAAATCAATTAATAAAAAGAAACGAAATGGTCTGGTGAAGAGAATATCAACAAGTCATGACATCATTCTTCACCGCACTCAAAAATCCAGCAAAGTACGTCACGAATCAAACATACCAAATATGGAGAACTATGGTGGGAAATGAAGTAAGACCTCATCTCAACCCGAAAATGCTTGCGAATGTCCGCAGCGACATCGTGCGAAACAAAAGATTCTCAAATGCATAAATAGACAGGATAAGCCTGGATATAAGACAGAACACTGTCACCCATCGCTCAAACAGTAAGGAGATGAGAGTAGAAATAAGTAAAATGACAGAGGATGAGATCCGAAATAATAACCTCCCAGGAAATCAAATCGAAGAATCTGCCTGTGACATAACCTGCAGTTATCCAGACGATGACTCCAACTACATTAAGGTAAAATTCCTTGAAAACCACAGCGATGAAGTTACCGAAGCGAAAAACCACGTCATCCAAGTAGTCAGAAACTCCTACACAAATATCAGACAGACAGCAACTCCCAAAAATTCATATGACAAAATCCAATAAGCGCATTGTGCAAATATACAACGCTGCTCTGGAAACACTGTGAACAGACAAACCACCGGGAAACATCACAAAAGTTAACAACGTCATATACGCAACAGCTTTAGCAGCTACTAGGAAGCTTGAGGTGAAGACAATGAAAAAATTAACAGACAAAGAGAGCCAGCTTGGAAGGCAAAACTTCTGCGAGAATTAAAGGAAATCAGATGTAATAGATGAACTCACTAGAAATCCAAATGTCTCAACACGCAAGTGCAAGAAGATCAAGCAGAAATATCAAATTAAATCCCTAATTGAAATTCCATCAATCAAGGAAATGCTGGAACAGAAACTGCAGTTAAAGGCACAGAGAACAAGACGATACGAAAAAGCGTTGTAGGTTCCATACGAACCTTGAGAAATTTTACATCGAAATTGGAAAAGCACCTATACATATCGAAAAACCACCACATATTAACAATATGCAGACATTTTGGGAGAATATTTGGAGCAGCCTAAAGGAATATAACCCAAATGCAGAATGGATCCAACGTGAAGGAAAACGGATGCTGGATATACACCTCTGCAAGAGTGGGAAAATATAACCACAGATAATGTTAGGCAAGATCTAACGAAATCCCAAAATTGGAAATCCTCAGGAAATGACAAGGTGCTCAATTTCTGGTTTTATCACCTCTCATCAATCCATAAAACTCTTGCAAAAACTCTATCAAAGCTTGTAAAAAATCCCACTGAAATCCCGGAATGGATCACTGAATGTATTACATCTCTCATGCCAAAAACGAGTGATACAGATGATCCGAAAAATTATAGGCCAATAATACGTCTCTCCACCACGTATAAGTTGATCACGTCTGTCCTGACGAACTGTGCTTACTCTTTTTTCGAAGCAAACAACATTCTTCCACTGGAACAGAAGGGATGCGGGAGAGGTTCATATGGTTGCAAAGATCAATTACTAATAAACAAAATGATCCTGGGAAATTGCAGGAGACGTTGTAGAAATCTTAGCGCAGCGCGGATTGATTATCGTAAAGCCTTTGATAATGTCCCACACTCTCGGATCCTTAAAACTTTGGAAATTTACAAAATCTCACGCCTGGTAGTAAATTTCCTTAAGCGCAGCATGGGAACGTGGAACATCACACTATACCTGAATCACATCAGAGGTACTGCCATCTCCAGCCGTCTGAATATCCGACATGGAATCTTTCAAGGAGACTTCCTCTCACCCCTTCTATTTTGTTTGTTAATCCCCCTTACGCGTGAACTAAACAACAGTTTGGTACAAATTAAACAAGAAAGTATTCAATCACCTACTCTACATAGATGATCTCAAACTCTTTGCCAAATACGACAATGAGTTGAAGGGCCTCCTTAATATTGTAGAATGTTTCAGTGACGACATAAATATGAACTTCGGATTAGATAAATGCGCAAAATTAACATTCAAGTAAGGGAGAATAACAGAAACACACTCAATAGAGTTAGACTTTGTCACAAAGATTAAGGAACTAGAACAGGAAGAAGCCTATAAGTACCTAGGAATTAGTGAAGGAGATGCTATACAGCATACCCAAATAAGGAAAAAGATAAGAAAGGTGTATTACAGGCGTGTGCGTCTGGTACTGAATACTGAGCTGAATTCAAAAAACAGAATATCAGCCATAAACAACTCCGCTGTCCCTGTGGTGCAATACAGCTTTAACATCCTTAACTGAACTATAGCTGACATTAAGCGAATGGATGCCAAAACGAGAAAGCTTCTCACTTGTCTCTTGCTACTGCATGTATCATCACAAAGCTGATGTTGACCGTTTGTATGTGCCCAGATCCGAAGGAGGCAGAGGAATAGTTCAACTAGAACTGTCCTACAAAACTACAATTGTCCTTCAAAGATACCTGGAAACTACAGAAGACTGGATGATGATATGTGTCAAAGAACATGAAAATAGTAAGCGCCTTTATTCCGTAATAAAAGAAGCCAACAAGTTCAAAATAGATATTCAAATGGATGCAGAAATACAAGTAAAGCATAATACATCGACTGAAGCTGCAAAATACTTAAAAAAAGAAAGCAAAAGCAAATGCAACCGACCAGATACAGAAACGATGGCAAGATAAACTGCTTCACGGTCAATACTCTGTCCGTACCAAGCAAGCTGATGTTGACAAACTCCGTACCCATCAGTGGCTACGTAGTGCAGGGTTAAAAGCTGCAACCAAAGGTTTTATCTTTGCTGCACATGACCAATGCTTGTTAACTAGAAATTATCAAGCATCCATACTAAAATATTGTGTTATCCCAAAATGCAGATATCCAGAAACAATTGATCATCTTGTAACAGGTTGCAAGGTATTGGCACCCACTGAATATAAGCCCGGCACGACAGTATAGGGCAGTATCTGAAGTGGAAAATCTGCAACTTCTACACGAAGGAAACCGCAAGAAATTTGTATGAACACCACCCAGACCCGGTAATGAATTAGTTTAGCGCAATGGAAGAGTCAGGGACTTCACAAAACTAAAAATGGCCTCTGAAATGTTTGTAATATTTCCTAAATTGAACATGGCACTGGGACGGACCTGAAGCAATTATGGAATAAGTGTACCATTACACGTGAGAAGGTTAGGAACACAGTGAAAAATCTAATCTACTGTCAGCAATCTAGTTTTGGCCGGTTTCCTAAAATGCAACCCCATATATGAATCTGTCATAAGAATCGAATGACGCCGTTTCTAGATTTCCCAAATGAATAAAACCATCTGACGTGTTGCTAGAACAAACGTCGACAAAGAGGTCATTAACAACTGATAACAAAGACGTCGTCAACATGGAGTCATTGGCAGAAAGTGCTGTGACTTATTATTTCTCTACTTAAGCTGCTTCCAACCAAACGCTGATCGCGCGGCTGGCCATTATAAGTCTATTCAAATATGATGGCACCTATGGTGAACGACAAAATAACAAAAAGGGAAATGAACAAAAGCTTCTAAATTAAGTAATCGAATTGCGTCAACTGCCCGTTGGAGTATAATGAGACAGGTATTATCGAAATTCAAACATTGTGATTAGGACACTATTTCTCAATAGTAACGGCATCTTGTCATTGTATGTGTATTGATCGAGGCGTGAACAGATTGGCTTCCATAAAAACAGAATTATATGAATCTAAATAAAGAAAAAATAAGCAAATCGAGACAAATCGAGGTAGAGAATTATAGAGGAGGATGTAGAATGACAGTGGTAAATATCTTTAAGGACATAGATTAGTATAGATTAAACTTAAATGTTAACCCAGTATATCCCCAGTGACATATAGGGTCATAACTAGAGCATGCTGGGTGTTGGTGTTTCCGTGGCAGATAGGGGTCATTTAGAGCTCCCCGCTTTAGCGCTTTTAGATTCAGAATTTTTTGTAGAGTTATTTCCTCAGTGGAAACTGTATGTGGACTAAATTCTGTCCTAAATAGGTTCAACGTACAAAAACGTTAGAAACTTGTTATAATAAGTATTACGCAGAGTAATCTAGTTGTGGTAGCTGACTACTTTCTGCATTCGACTCCCACTGACTCCTACTTATATTAAATGGGAGAGTCTATTATTTATAGACTAGGTGTGTTTCGCCATAACACCCCCTCCTAAAACTTTACTCCGTAGGAGTAAAACAGTTTTCTTAATTTTTTATTTTATTATTTATTTTTTTTTACAGAAAAGGAAAAAAAAAAAAAACTTCATTTTTTTAGCAACATCGTAGCGTATCTCCTACATTTTGGATCCATTTTCAACTGATCAGTTGCCTTTCTTTTTCTCTTGGATCGGCGTACCTCAGGTAACATCGCTGCTGGCGTTCGTAGATCAAATGTATCAAAAATCACCTCCAGATGGGAGAGTCTATTATCTATAGACTAGGTGTGTTTCACCATAACAGAATTGTCCTTCTCATAGGCTGGTAGACGACCAAATGCTAGAAATGCTAACCTCTTTTTCTATTAATCCCTAACTGAGAGAAAAAGGAAATGGAGTAATGCCTTTCCAATAGATTCTGTGAAAAATGAAACGAAACGGTCTCAACTGCAGTTTGAACTCCATACGCCAAATTCAATTTTCACCCCTGTTCACGTCTGAGCTGCGGCAATCAAATTGATAGATATAAGTATAGGAGTTAAATAAAAGAAACACTGGCGTGTATATAAGTAACATGAAGATAGATAGATAGATAGATAGATAGATAGATAGATAGATAGATAGATAGATTCTATAAACCATAGATATATATGAACAAACTAATATAGATATGAAAAGGCAAAGATAGAAAGGTAGAATCTATAAATGATGGATAAAATCTGAAAAGACTAAGATGTGAAATTGCCCAGATAAATAAAACCTATAAAGATAGATAGAATCTATAAATGATAGCGTGACAGATAAATTCTAAAAATGATTGATAGATAAATAGATTATATTTATTACTGTAAAATACAATTATTGCGGCACATGAAATAAAATTGGGAGGGGTGAGGCTTGTCATCATTACTTATCCTATACCAAGCTAATCCCGATTCACGACCCATTCATTTAATACAATTAACACATCTACCAAAAGAAGATATCCTTCACCTTTTACTCAATACCACATGCAAAAAGGAACCTAAAAATTAAAACCCATGACTTAAAAATTTCTAATGTACAAATTTCCTATGTACAAATGTTCGTAAAATATATATACATAAAGTCCGACAATTATTTTAAGACATTTTTATGTTTATACATTCTTTTTATAGATACAAATATTTAAGTAAATGCTCTGTTTTATAATAAACAGTATTAAACAACATTTACCGGCCTGAATGTCCGATAAATTTTCATAGAAAATATTCGTCCTCCGACAGGAATCGAACCTGTATCCTATATGGAACCGTCATATAGCCTGACGTACCCTTTGTTTACATTTGGATACGCCATGAGTAGATATGAATGTACGTGAGAGATTCATTGAAGATTGAAGTTTAAAGGCAGTAAATTCGACCTTGCTAACCGAACGCTCCACAGTGGCCGGCCAAATCGGGCGTGGGGAAATCAAAGATTGAACAAGTCGAGATGAAAAAAGGATCCAAAAACAAAGTGGGGAGGTTGGGAATCTTAACTTGGCTCATAACAGAAGTAAAGAGCCTGGAACAGGCCAGGAACGACAGTCACTCACATTGGCTAGGTACACAAAAAAGAGGGTCTAACAACCAGGGGACGGTACGCAGGAAACCGCCCCGTTCTGACGAAAAAGGACTTAAAAAAGGAACTCAAGGATGGTAGAAGGCGTGCGAAGTCGTTTCTTCTAAACTGCACGCCCTGTCACTCAGTCGGCGAAGGAGAGGCTCCAATGCTAAAGCATAAAGTAGGGGCGATAGTGGGAAACTCTGACGAACCTACCGAGACTGCGCAAAAGCGCGCGATCGCTATCTGTCCACCTGTACCACAGCACTGGGGGAGTGATACATGGAGCTAATCCACTTGCAGAAGTCGGTTTTGAATCCGGTGGCCTGCAGGACAGCAGCCAGATACCGATGGTCGGCCCTATCAAATGCCTTGGACTGATCCAAATTGATCAGCACGGTTTGTTCATCTTCTTCTACACCCTCTAGAATCGTGCGGATCAGATGCAGGTTGCTCTGAATTGTTCCATTAAACTCTCAGCAACTGACTGCAAACGCTCCGTCAGGATCTTTGCCAAAATCTTTAACTCTGCGTTTAGCAGAGTTATGGACCTGTAATCATCTAAATACCGCCCACCATCCTTGCCCTGGTCATCCGACTAGGCATGGCCCCCTAGTTGTTGAACACGACAGTCAAGATCGACACAAAGACGAGCGATACCCTCAAGTACAATTTATAGGGTAAACGATCAAGTCCTGGAGACTTGCCACTGCCGACCCTCATCAATACCAATGGACTTCGCCCTCCCTGATCTCTCTCTCTCTCTCTCTCTCTCTCTCTCTCTCTCTCTCTCTCTCTCTCTCTCTCTCTCTCTTGCAGCTAGCCGCTTCAGTCGGCGAAAGCCGAGCTAAGTCAGTCAAATAGCTGCAAAACTCATCGCCACTGAGACCAGGCTCCTTGGTAAACTGGCTCTCGAAATAACGCCGAAACGCCTCGCACATATCGTCAGTCGACCTCAAAGTACGCCCCTCCGGTGTTTTAACTTTACAAATGTAACGATCAGAACCTCGACGGATCACTTCCTTGCCCAATTGTGCGCCCATGTTTACGGCTTCGTTATATATCTTGTTTAACCTATGTCTAACTACCTGACCCTGGTAGCGATCGCTAGCCTCACGCTCTACAGCCTGCCTGGTTAAACCTATCTCTAGGGGGTCCCCCCAGCCTCCGCCCGGGACAGACTATCTTTAAGTGTCTTCACCTTTTTAGCCTTATCTAGTGCGAGCCGCTGGCTATATTCGGTGGTGAAGGACCTAATTCTATCCTTAAGCCTCCCCCACCAACTATTCCCAATAACCGCCCCCACTAGTTTCCGCTGCACTAATTAGCTGTAGCTGGAAGTCCCGCCTGTCTGGTAAGGACAAACTGAACCTCCAGTGTCCAGCCATTCTAGGCCTAGAACCTAACACCATCCGGGCACAGACGAGTCGATGGTCAGAATAGTCTAACCAGTGGAACGTGGGACAATCTAATGAGTCTAGATCGGCCCTTCTCACTAACATTCTATCCAGGTAACTGACTACCTAAGTAGACGGCTACTTACGAGTCCACGTCCCAGGTTGATCGATCCGGTATCTATCGACGAGACGAAATTCGTCGATCAGATCAGATCACCCAATGACCTCCTGTCCCCTGTCTATCTTGGGGTCCAGGATGGCATTCCTGTCCCCCACTAAGTTTAAGCGCGAAGAATCGACCAGGAATGGCCCCAACTCCCTAAAAAACGAGACACGCTCCCCCCTGATCGTTGGGCGCATAAACCGCAACGATCCGAAACGAACCCCTGTTCACAGCAATATCGGCCACGATCAACCGGCACCCCATATCGACGTAGACAAAATTCACCCTCGCATCCAGGGTACGTTTAACCAGCAAGGAAACACCTCTGGCCGGCTGGTCCACGTATGCTGAATAGACAACATAGTCGCTAGATAGCACACACGCATCAACCTCGAAAGCAAAGTGCGTCTCCTGGATCGCAGCTACATCTACGCCGAAGGACAAGAGATCACGAAGCAGGCGGATAGCCTTACTCCGATCCCTCAAGCCCCTTGCATTCAAACTGGCTATCTTAAGAGACATTTTCCAAGTTGATTCCCCTGCTCACAGACTGGACGAAAATCTGCGGTTGAAAGGACCCCGACGCATTGTCCCAGGCTCCCTGTCCTCATCTCTGTCGTCATGCGACCATCTCGGACAATGTTGCCAACGTCCGAGGGATACGTTAGTTTTAATGCCCTATATAATAAAGGATGAAGTATTACTGGGACCCTCCCCGCACAATATTTCTGTAGCTTTCTTAGGTCCGGGGTTCCCATTTCCACTATACGGATCTCCGGAAAGGCATCCTTAGCCTCCTGTCAGATTTCGGCCTGTGCTCTTTATCCACGTTATTACCCAAGAAGCGTTGGGGAAATTCTATAGCAAGTCCGTCTACTGACGCCATTTTCAACAAAGGCTTCGACAGCGCTCTCTTTTGCTTCGACATATCTTTTTCCAATGTTCGCTTGTCTACATAACACGACATTACCCCACTCGGGAATTTCTTCTTATGAGAAGAATTCTGCTGGAGAGGTGCTGAGCCTTGGGTATTTACTGGAAATTGCGCTGGTGGAAAGCGGTATGGTGTTGGGAGGAGTGGAAATGATAAATGATAGATTGATTGATAGAATCTATAAGCGATAGCGAGATAAATAAAATAGATAGATAGATAGATAGATAGATAGATAGATAGATAGATAGATAGATAGATAGAATCTATAAACGACAGATATATATGAAAAGTCTAATATGGTTAGATATGAAAACCCTAACATCTAATAATAGATTCTATAAATAATAGAATTTATAAACGATAGATAAAATCTATAACGATAGATAGATAGATAGATAGATATGAAAAGACAAAGGTAGATATAATCTATAAACAATAGATAGATAGATAGATAGATAGATAGATAGATAGATAGATAGATAGATAGATAGATAAAATCTGAAAAGACTAAGATAGATAAAATCTATGATAGATAGATAGGTAGTTAGTATCTATAAACGATAGATAGCGAGACAGATAAAATCTATAAACCATAGATATATATGAAAAGACTAGGATAGATATATATGAAAAGGCTAAGATAGATAGATAGATTTGAAACACAAAGATAGATAAAATCAATAAACGATAGATAGATAAAATCTATAAATGTATATCAAGATAGATATGAAAAGGCTAAAATAGATCAAATCTATAACGATAGATAAATAGGTAGATAGATATAATCTGTAAATGATAGCGAGAGAGATAAAATCTATAAATGATAAATAGATAGATAGATAGATAATCATGCGAACACTACAGATTCTGAAGTTTTTATTCCATGATTCGTAGACACGTGAATTCAATTTTATAATTAAATCCCATTTCTTTGTGTCCAGCACCCTATTTAAAAACTTGTGAATTGAATGTTTTTGTGTCATTCCAACTCTGAAGAACTTCATAAAAGATTTCTATGAAAATAAACATTCAGAAAATATATGTTTATCAAACTGACAAATACAAAGTTTATCATGAAGATTGCAAATAAGTTGTTAATAAGAGTAAAATTTCACAGTGGGTTACATAATATATTTTGAGAAATGCCAAAAAAATCTATGAAAATATTTTCGAAAATTGTCACAAACAATAATCCTGCTACGGCAATTACTAAAATTTGGCATTTCCAATATCTTCACCAGTAACTCACATGCGGTACTGAGGTGATCTCAGGAGAAACGCGACAAAGAAGCTAGATGTCAGTAGGCGGACATGATCACAGAGAGCGCAATAAACTACAGAACATGATTTAAACAGACGAAAAACATTTATATCTTGACAGGCCTGACTTCTATAGACATTCTGGGATAATTTACGATGTCAAACACCAAAAAGTTTTCCTCATACTTTTGATTTTAGAGGAAGTAGGAACTGCGGTTGCTTCCTCGGTTCTACGTTCTGCTGTCAAATTATTAACGGACATCTGACAGTGACCACGTACAAAGAGAAGCTAGAATACAAGTTGATCCCCAAGATACCGATAAATTGATAGAAAAGGAAAACGTTGCCATTTCTGCAAAGAAAACTTTCACAATTTACTCGTCTCTTAATCTCTTCGTTTCTTCTTCTTCTTTCTTCTCCCTCTCTCTCCCTCTCTCTCTCTTTCTTTCTTCCTGTTCTTCCCATTTTTCTCTTCTCTTTCACTCTTTCTCGTCTTTTTTCTATTTATTTTCTTCTATTCTTTCCCTTCTCCTCCTTTTCCTTCTCTTGATTTCCCCACTCTTTCTCGTCTATTCTCTCCCGTTCCTCACATTTCTAGTTTGTTCCAGTCTTCCTTATTTTCTCTACTATTCTCCTCTCTTCCTTTCTTATTTCCACCTCCCTTCCGTTTTCCTTTCTCCTCCCTTCCTTCTCTTTTCTTCCTTTTCTCTTTTTCCTTTTCTTCCTTCTATTCTCTTTTTCTCTCTTCCTTTCTCATTTCCACCTCCCTTCCGTTTTCCTTTCTCCTCCCTTCCTTCTCTTTTCTTCCTTTTCCCTTTTCCCTTTTCTTTCTTCTATTCTCTTTTTCTCTCTTCCTTTCTCATTTCCACCTCCCTTCCGTTTTCCTTTCTGCTTTTTTCCTTCTCTTTTCTTCTTTTTCCCTTTTCCCTTTTCTTTCTTCTATTCTCTTTTTCTCTCTTCTTTTCTCCTTTCTCGTTTCTACTTCAATTCCTGTCTCTTCTTTTTTCCCTTCTTCTTCTATTTGTCTTGTATCCTTCTATTCCACGCCCTTACATTAGAAACGACCCTGACTGCATTTTCCTTCTTTTACATCCCCAGTCACCGACCTAGTACTGACTTCACCTTTTTTTCAACATTACCATCTTTCGATCAGTTCAAAGACTCTGCTGAGTGTCCGGTAACCTTAATTAATGTATTTTTTCTGAACTTGAAATATTTGCTGCTTGGATAATTCAGTTCTCGTGCCCAGAAACCTTTCATCTGTCACAATGTAGACAATCATCACCTTAATGTTGCCTTTTGATGCATTGCGATCAGCTTCAGTTCGTGCAACAGAACGACATTATATAGATTTCACTGCCTGACCCGGGAGATGAACTCACAACTCTTAGATAAACTGTGTACACTTAACCACTTAAACAAGGCAATCTATTCTGATTCAGTGGAGTTAACAGTTTTCGCATCTTCTTTTATGTGCCGTGTCCCTTCAGGGCGTAGGTGATCATAATCCTCCACATCTTCCTGTCCCTTGTAGCTCTTAATAAGTTTATCTTTTTGTTATTTCTCCTAAACTTTGTTCTGCCATTCATTTACTCAAGCCCATCAAGGATGTTACGTGCTGCTTTCTTCACGCCCTCTTTCTCTCTATCCGTCCTTTGAGTATCAGATTTTCCAAGCCCTCCTTCCTCATTACGTGTCCCAGAAAATTCAATAGAATTTATTTAAATCTACATTGAATCGACACATCAAATCTACTTTAACTAATAAGTACAAATGATATTCAACTGTTGATTTTCCCATTTTGCGTATATCGGCCATTACGCACGCGGTATGATGTCTTGTATTACTGTCAACTAGATCGTAATGCACACTTCAAAAAAGAAATATCCACCACTGAACTTTACAAACCACTCTTAATATGTTCGATCATTCACAGAAACTTCTATATAATTTACACAATCTTTAGTGTAATTTGTGTTATTTTTTTATAAAATATTATAAATGTTGATAATTCCCACTGCATTGTCGATTGTCACAAATCATAAATCGATCTTTCGAATGCTACAAATGCCATACTTTCTATGCTGAAAATGTTATCCAACAACAAAACATAAAAGACATCTTTGGTTACTCGTTTCTTTAATAATTGCGCAAAGGGAAATAGTTCAACTTGTTTTCTAACAAAATCAATACTGGGGATATAAAAAAAAACTTAAACGTCTAGATTTTAAATCGTGATTCTTTAATATAAGCTTTCTATAAACGTAATTGTAATAAAATTTAGAAAGTAAAATGTTTCAATTCTTCTTTTAATGATTCCAATCTAGTTGAAAACAAACGACCAGGATAGAATGAGTAATATTATTTCAGTCGGTATATCAGATATAATGTTGTTCATTATTGTTTTATCACTATGATTTGTCCTTCATTAATGTCTAAAATATCATCAACGGCTATTAGAAATGATCGCCGATTTGTTCCGTTTAATATCCATATTAATGCAGCTTTTATCATTACCCTTTAGCCAATATGTTCCCAACCCTTCCACAGTGCTGCAAATTCTGAGAGAAAACGTTATATTTACATTACAATGTATTCGTTCTGGTGTTCTATCTTTGTTTTGTCAGCCTACTTTCGGTTAATAGTATTAAATCTAAGATTACCTTTTTCGTTTTACATCAGAAGTCTAATGTGTGCAATTTCCCATTGTAATCATAACCTGCGTATATACATACGTCAGCTTTTTCAGACAATTGATACTTTCTCAAAGAATCTCTGGTGCACTTATAAAAAGAGCTCTCTACATTCCACCAAATGAATATACATTTAAGGAAGTTCGAAAGACATAATGGACGAAGTATATTGATGAAACAAAAAAAGAAAGAAATACAGACGTAAAAGCAAAAGTAAGTTTCCAAATAACTTTTTTAAAGCTTGACCTGAACCTGACAACATGTACTTCGATAAGGATTGGTTATCCTTATTATTCTTATTGGATATTATTCAAATCGATAAGGATTGGATATCCTTATTATTTTTATTGGATATTATTCAAATCGATAAGGATTGGATATCCATATTATTCTTATTGGATATTATTCAAATCGATAAGGATTTGATATCCTAATTATTCTTATTGGATATTATTCAAATCGATAAGGAATGGATATTCTTATTATTCTTATTGGATATTATTCAAATCGATAAGGATTGGATATCCATATTATTCTTATTGGATATTATTCAAATCGATAAGGATTGGATATTCTTATTATTCTTATTGGATATTATTCAAATCGATAAGGATTGGATATCCATATTATTCTTATTGGATATTATTCAAATCGATAAGGATTGGATATTCTTATTATTCTTATTGGATATTATTCAAATCGATAAGGATTGGATATCCATATTATTCCTATTGGATATTATTCAAATCGATAAGGATTGGATATTCTTATTATTCTTATTGGATATTATTCAAATCGATAAGGATTGGATATCCTTATTATTCTTATTGGATATTATTCAAATCGATAAGGATTGGATATCCTTATTATTCTTATTGGATATTATTCAAATCGATAAGGATTGGATATTCTTATTATTCTTATTGGATATTATTCAAATCGATAAGGATTGGATATCCTTATTATTCTTATTGGATATTATTCAAATCGATAAGGATTGGATATCCATATTATTCTTATTGGATATTATTCAAATCGATAAGGATTGGATATCCTTATTATTCTTATTGTATATTATTTAAATCGATAAGTATTGGATATCCATATTATTCTTATTGAATATTATTCAAATCGATAAGGATTGGATATCCATATTATTCTTATTGGATATTATACAAATCGATAAGGATTGGATATCCTTATTATTCTTATTGGATATTATTCAAATCGATAAGGATTGGATATCCTTATTATTCTTATTGGATATTATTCAAATCGATAAGGATTGGATATCCTTATTACTCTTATTGGATATTATTCAAATCGATAAGGATTGGATATCCTTATTATTCTTATTGGATATTATTCAAATCGATAAGGATTGGATATCCTTATTACTGTTATTGGATATTATTCAAATCGGTAAGGATTGGATATCCTTGCAATAAAACAAATGATTTTCTATTCGAGAGAAAACTGTTGCACTTTAATCTTCGTATTCTTAACGGTTTTTTAATTATTTAAATTTTTAATCAAATGACCTTGATCAGTCATTTACACAAAGTAAAAAAAATATAAAAATAATACACGATTGCGTTAGATGCAACATTTCTATTCTTTCAAATTAAAATTGTTTGAGGAAATCCAGACATTGACACATTAAATCCGTTAACTTAACGGAAGTTATATATTGACATGGAAGGGGGAGAGGAGAAAAAGGCATAAAGAGAAAAAGAGAGAAAGAAGTTATGAAAGAAAGTGTCATTAACTTTCTTTGGAATGAAAGGCCCGAAATAGGCGGTATTGTTTTGCTTTACTTGAATTTTATTCATGAATTTAATTAGCGTAATAGGTAATTTCTCGTACTTAAAATTTAGTTTTTAAGTTAATATGGAGTGATATTTGAAGGTAATATTATATATATATATATATATATATATATTTTAAGACATTTTTATGTTTATACATTCTTTTTATAGATACAAATATTTAAGTAAATGATCTGTTTTTATAATAAACAGTATTTATAACATTTACCGGCCTGAATTTCGAGAAATTTACATAGAAAATATTCGCCCTCCGACAGGATTCGAACCTCTATCCTACACGGATCCGTTATTTAGACTGGCGTGTTCTTAACCGATTGAGCCAAGGCAGTAAATTTAAATGCAGTAAATTCGACCTTGCTAATCGAACGATTCTCTGTGGCTCGATCGGTTAAGATTTTAAGATCGGTTTATATATATATATATATATATATATATATATATATATATATATATATATATATATATATATATATATATATATATATATATATATATATATATATATATATATATATATATATATATATATATATATATATATATATATATATATATATATATATATATATATATATATATATTAAACATCCGTCTGTATCAATGCCCGAGAAAATTGCGCAGGCCAATGTCTAAATGAGAAATTATAAATACTAATGGATGATAAATAAAGGTGAGTCTATTGGAAATCAGTTTTAGCCAATCAATCACACTGGGTGTTATGCGACCCTATGTCACCATTACTCAGAAACTCATTATAAATTAGTGACAACAGACGAGAGCTCAATTAGCCAGTAACTTCTTCTCAAAAAGCTAAATGATTATAAAATTAGGTATCTGCCGTTCGGTTTCTGATGTCTGTCGAATATCCAATGACACAGTGCCTCATGTGCCTCCGGCCCGTGAGGCATCGATGGCGAACCGACGCTGAAAAACAAAACTATAGACATTAAACAAAATAAAGAACTTGAACATCTGAAGATAAAATGCATAAAGCATAATTAAAGTCTGGAATAATCAATGGACCATATCACCAAAGATAGGTATGGTAAGTACGAGCAAAAGTCAGAGAACAGGAGAGGATTCATTCCAGTTGAACTTATTTGAAATGAAAGGAAGATATCAAGTTCAATAGCGTAGGATCTTTCGTTAATAATCACAGCTGCTGGCGACATAAAAAGGCTTATGTTAGACTCGGAATCAGAAAAAGACAGCAAAATGAAACGGGAGATCTGGGCGGGACTTAATCCTCACAGATTCAGATTATGCGCCTTAATAATATTTTGGATGTTATACATTGCACAAAACTAATTGTTATTGTATTCTTATTAAGATAGACATAGTGTAAAACGTTAGATAAAGATTCTCTAAGGAAAATATAATCATCTCGAATCAGCATGTGCAAATCACTAAACACTGCCGAAAATTAAAATATTATTGTAACAATGTATGGTTGAAAAAATGCAAATTCAGGAACTGAATTGTTGGGTTCTCATACGTTGAAGACGACGTGAGAGGCTATCAAACATATGTGCATATCTTATATCCCAAAATATATAATTTTACTTGAATAAAAATTATTTCATGGCGTCTTTCAGATGCGAACATCTAACAAAACACTTCACTTTGTAATATGACAGAAATTGAATAGACTCCTTAATAATGAACAACGCATGGGAAGAAAAACGCAACTCACAAAGAAAGGTGTTCAATAAGGTTGGATGCTTTTGTGAGGTTCACTGAGCCCATATTGAGTTAGTGGTAAAAATAAATACGGAAATATCCTAACACCTCACGGGCTATGATCTGATAAAAACATTATCTGTCACACTACATGAGACACATTACTGTAATATATATATATATATATATATATATATATATATATATATATATATATATATATATATATATATATATATATAAGTGAACATTCAAATCAACACCCAGAGGCGACAGACTGTTTCATGCTAAACTCAATCATCAGACCACCTGATGATTGTGTTTAGCATGAAACAGTTTGTAGTCTCTGAGTGCTGGACTTAAATGTTCACTTTTATATTTACATACGTTCTTTCTCTGATATTGAACATTTTCTCCCATAAATATAGCATACCTAAAAGCTATATTTCTTTACACACACACATACACACACACACACACACACACACATATATATATATATATATATATATATATATATAAGACGTATAATATATTTATTTAAGCTTACTATACAAAAAGATTAAAAATCGGTTTGTTTTCAACTAATATTCTTGTGTATATATATATATATAGAGAGAGAGAGAGAGAGAGAGAGAAAGATAGAAAGAGAGAGGGGAATGAGGGAGTGAAGTAGGGAGGGAGAGATGGAGAGAGATGAGATGAGATAACGATATATGTTACATATCAAGAACAATATTGGAGAAAACTGTATGACAAAGTGGAAAAAGTTTCCTTGCAACGAGTTTCGACCTTCAGGACTTCATCAGACTAAACTTGTTATTTTGGTGCGACTACACATGCACACGAATCAGAAATGTCAGGAATATAAAATTTCTTAGATTCATTTTTGATTTCATTCACATCCTTTTTCTCTTTCTTTCCATCACATTTGATAGTAGATATCCCACACTGTGATAATAGAATTTCTACCAGAAATGGTGAAATGCTGTAGGAGCCACGTTACAAATTTACGGTAGATGACCTTGCGATTAAGGCACTTAATTTTCGTCGTAGCGAATTGTTTTCTCCTTTGATCAGAGTAACATTTTTTATATCAAAATTGGGGTCAATCTCGTTACGGTGGGCAACTAATGCATTAGATGTATTGTTTTGTAAAATGTCTCTTTCAATAAATAAATTTAAAATTCCCACCGCCAACAAAATAAATTTAATCTGAGGAAGACCTAAAGGGTGAAAGGCAACACATGAAAACTTTTTTCACTTTCTCGTATATATATTTATATATATATATGTGTGTGTGTGTGTGTGTGTGTGTGTGTGTGTGTGTGTGTGTGTAAATGTGTAAATATTCTCAGATAGAGTGTATCTATAGAAGAGACAAAATGAATAAAAAGTGACAAGAGGAAAAACTATTCTTAGCTGATGTGTTTCGTCCTCTGAGGGACTTTATCAAAGTAATGTTTTTGATAAAGTCCCTCTGCAGACGAAACGCGTCGGCTAAAAATAGTTTTTCCTCTTCTCTCTTTTTATTCATGAAGAGAATTTGAAAATTCTTCTATCATTTACCTCCAACTTCCATAACGATTAAATAGTTAGGAATATTATGACCCTTAAGTAGACTTATCAGCTAATAACAGCGATAAACCTAGATTAGTCGTCTCCTATAACGTATTAAAACTTTTATCTTTTTGTTAAACATAATAACACCGTCATTTAAATGAATGAACAAGAGAAATAAAACAAAAGAAATCCGACTCGAAAATTAATAAAATCTGACAATACTTCTAAGAAATTCACATATGTTAATTATGTTACTACGAGATGTAAAAGCTAGAGAAAGAAATGAAACATATAAGTCCACAATCTAAGAATAAATGACAATACTTTTTCTATGGTATTCAATCAACTTAAGAATAATACTGGGAGGTCTGAATGCAAGAGGCATTATATATAAGTTATCATAGTAGTGCGATGTTGCATTGAACCAAGGAGGAGAACTTTTGCCAAAACTTGCGAAAGGACACGCGCAGTGAACATAAAAGGTTCTTCCGGACCTACTGAGTCGTATTGCTTTTTACTTTGTCTATCGATAATATCGATCACTAGCTCACATCTAATCCGTCATCAAAAGAAGACTGATCGTCATCATTATAACCAAGTGACTAAACAAAGGTTTAGTTGAATATTCAGTAAAATCCGTGAGTACAATATCACAAATGACGTTAAAAGCGCCAAAAGAATTTACCTACCATAACCCAACCTGATGACCATCGTGAAAAGATAGATTTGAGCATTATCATCTTCCATGAAAGCTTGCAAAAGAAGATGGCGAAATAGAAATTAGTTCATTGCTATATACGATGGATCCAGAGACAGACAGGATTTCCATGGCCTTTGAACTCGATGAACTGAAAAGAAAAGACTATGCAACAGTGCTAGAAAAGTTCGACAAACGTTTCATACCTAACGTATGTTCGTGCACAGATTCAAAAAAAGGACTAAATGGGAAGAAACTGTATGTTAAAGCTCTCTATGAATTGTCGGAGGATACAAATTTTCTCAATAAGAAGAAATGCATTAGAGACAGTGTAGTGCTGGGCTATAAAGTCCAAGAACTCTCTGAAAAGCACCAACTCCAGTCTGATCTCTCACTTGACAGCTACTACTCACCAGCTCGAAGCAGTGAAGCTACAATTCGAACAGCAAATAGGTAAAGGCCATAGTAGTGTTAACAGGGTAGAGCAAGATCAGGATACTAGCTGTCGACATTAAAGCAAAAATGGAGGTCAGCGTCATTCAGCTGACCTGAAATGGAACAAATACATTGAGTCAATTGCTTCATCCACCGCAAGGAAAGTTGGCTCCCTGGGCCGGGCCAGGAAATTTTTCTCCCCGGAGTCAACCATCCGCCCGTGCAAGGAGTATTGCTGTCATATATGGTCTGGAGCCCCTTCTGTTTGCCTCGGGGTTCTTGATAAGATCCAGAGACGGGTATGAAATGTAATTGGCCCTGATCTGGCTTCTCGTCTGCAGTCTCTCTCTCTCACAGACGCGCTGTCGCCTCTCTTTGTCTCTTTTACAAATACTTCCATGGTAATTGTTCCGATGAGCTGCTATCGTTGGTTCCCAGGCTCCATGAATTCAAGCGTCATACGAGGCTGGCATCCCGTTCCCACCCTTTCACTGTTGAAACTGTTAAATGTAGACGTCTCTTTTACTCCAATAGCTTCTCGCACCTCACGCCTGTGGAACTACCTTCCCTATTCCTGTTTCCCTGACAACTATAATCTCCAACTATTCAAATGTAACGTCAGTTGCATTGATCTATCTACCATCCTTCTCCACATCCTTTCCTCTATCACTCCTATCTGCTCTTGCTCCAAATCTTCTGTAACCCCTTGCGTGCTAGTGGATTTCAGCCTTGCCTGAGGTGAAAAGCTTTAAAAAAAATGACAAGCAGAATTCCTGTGCCATGTGTGGTGGATTTCACCATAAAAGAAAACGTTCAGCACTTGGAAAAATGTTTCAAATGTAGAGGCAAATGACACTTTGCCCAAGTGTGCTGAACAAAAACCAGAAAGAAGACGGACGACGTGCAGGAATCACGCTCCGGAAAGAAAAGAAAAGGAGATTGGAACAGTTTTTTTCTTTTCATTGATGCAATCACTTCCAACAGTCCTTCATGGCCACTAGACCTTAATCTTGAAGAGTCAAGAATAAAATTTTAAAATAGATACGAGGGCTGATCAGTTAATCAACCTGGACATCTCGTGGGAAGCCTAAACCTTCCCCAGCTGAGAAAATCACTTTGTCAAGCCCGTGCGGAAACCTGGATAGTTTAGGACAGTTTAGGGCCAAACTAGATGGGAAGCTAGATGTCACCATTTATGTTATCAACCGCGTGGTTGATAATCTGCTTAGCTGAACCCCATCTATTGCCCTATAGCTGGTTAAAAGAGTGAACAGCGTCGCTTTCAGCGCTATCAACTGCAAGCCAGTAATAATAAAATATAAGGAGGGGCAGCAAGCTACAGCGAGGCATGTACCCATTCCTCTCAAGGAAAGAACTTCAGCGAATGAAGGACAATAATATCATCGAAGAAATTACAGTCATTCGAGTGGATATCACCGGTGCTTCCAGTTTTAAAGCCAAACGAAATTGTTCGTATCTCTGTGGACCTGAAGATGCTGAATCAAGTGGTGGAGAGAAGGAGAGATACATAATTCCTAGATTTGACGGCATGGTTAATCAGTACCAACTTTCTACTGTATTTTAAAAGTTGAACGCTTTTTGGAAGATTCTACATGAAGCGAGTCCCTTTCGGAATCAGTTCAGCGCCGGATATCTTCATGAGGATAGTCTCCGAGATACTACAAGCAATATTCTGTGTCACACCTCACCAGCCGAACACGAAACACTCTTGAATCAATTTCGTCATCGAATGAAACATGCAGGCATGGAGCTAAATAAAGGAAAGTACGAATACCCAAGGTCCGAAATCTTTTTTCTTGGACATGTCATCGACTCGCATGGATTGTGCTCAGTTTACACCAAAATCAAAGCAACCCAGAACCTACCTGAACCATCTGATGCCGTCGAATTCAAACAATATATAATTATGAAGTACCTTAGGTAGGTAACTTCCTCATCTATTGTGCAATGAGTCTGAATAGACATGGGATGGACAGCAAATCACAACGTTTCGGAAAGTGAAGGAAATGCTTACGATAGCACCGGTCTGACTTTTTTATCATAAAGTCACTCGGGAGCAAGCAGGTTACTAAGTGTTAGAGAATGTGAGAAAAGCTACTATTAATGGGAAAGGACAATGAAAGAACAAGAGAACAGACGATAACGGTTGAAATTTCATTTAAATTTTTGACGATAAAAGTTGACTGGAAAGCAAGAACCCGGAAAAGAGTTCCACACACGAAAAGTCCGTTAGAAGAAACTGTTAGCATGGAACGCGCAGGTTTACATCTAGAGACCTTGCCGCCAATCTAGTACTGCGCTTCAATTCATGAAGTTTAGGTACTGTAGCGGAAAGTTCATCTGAACAATTACCTTAAAAATATTTATAGAAAACTCACAGGGAAGCTTCGTTACGGCGATGGGAAAGGGACTGAAGCCGAGATGCCAGGTCAAGACAAATAACATTGCAGAGTTTTCATTGGGTTTTATGAAGAATCTCTAAATATATAGCAAGATCACCAGACCAGATGTGGCAGCAATATTCAAAGCAAGGACGAATGGTAGATTTACTAATATGTAAAATAGATTCTGACAAGAAAAACTATCATCGAACCTGCCAGTTCATCATATGGACTGGATGAATGCCTCCTTCAAGAGAACAAAGGACTGAAGTCGGTAGCATTCTGTTTCCAGAACATTGTCAAGCTCAGAACAAAGATACGCCCAAATAGAAATAGGAGCGCTTTGCAGCAATACGTGCTTGCGAACGTTTCGACAAATATCTGAGGTAACTAGAGAACTTTACTGTCTACAGTGACCACAAAGCCAAACGTTATACTCATCAATTCCAAAATTCTGTCAGAAAGATCACTAAGATGTCAGAGCATGTTCATTTGACTGATACACGACAAGGCAATCACCGATCATCGATCCGGAAAGACAATGTTTACGTCAGATACTTTGCCACAGAGTCGTACTGTCTGCATAGAGATTCAGGGATCCCATACTCGAGAAAGATGTCCACTTGCATATTAACATGCAAGAACATGCTGACTTCCTCCTGACCAGTCACAGACGAGAAGCTGAAACAAATTATACAAGAAACTAAGAAAATGTAAGCTTGTAGAGAGTGCTTGATTACACATTGACGGCGTGGACCGTTTACAGGTAATCTATGGGAAAACAGGACTGTCATTCTCTCCCCATGAGGAAAGAAATCCTCGAACGCATGCGTGATGGACACCTGGTCATTATGAAATGTCAAGAACGGGCAAATCAAGGGTTTTACTGGCTCATAATGTCAAAGTATATTCAAGAAGACATGGCATCATGCAAACTCTGCCCTGAGAAGAGTTCAACACTACCAAGCGGAACTTTACTGCCATCAACAACCACATAAGAGACCATTCCAGCACATCGCTACTGATATTTGTGAGCTGAAAGGCCAGAGAACTCTTGCTTCGTGACATATCTCATTTTCAATATATCTAAATATATATTTAAATATATCTTACTTTAAAATCTGTCTATATTTCTGAGATGAGTTATTGTAAGTATTTACATTGTTCTGATTGTAGTCCTCATCTTTATTGTCATATAAAGGGTTCAGTTCGAAATTCCAATTACCTGAAGAAGGCCGGAGCGTTAGAACGATCGAAACGTCGTGAATATGACAATAAAGATGAGCACAACATTCCGAACAATGTAAATAATGTAAATACTTACTTTAAAAGTTGTGAGCTAATCGTAATACTTGGGTTTTTAAACGTGTCATGGTTATATATATATATATATATATATATATATATATATATATATATATATATATATATATATATATATATAACCATATAACCATTTTTTTTGGGGGGGGGGTAAACGTGTCATGGTTATATATATATATATATATATATATATATATATATAACCATATAACCATTTTTTTTTGGTGGGGGGGGTAAACGTGTCATGGTTATTTATATATATATATATATATATATATATATATATATATATATATATATATATAACCATATAACCATATATATATATATATATATATATATATATATATATATATATATATATATATATATAAGCATGACACGTTTAAAAACCCAAGTATTACAATTCAGTAATGAGTTATGCATCGGAAAATAATCCATATTTATCTGTATCTCCCTCATATAAGCTGTCATTTAGCTCTTCTATTTAAAACTTCTCTCTGTTAAATTTTAATCCCCACCTTCACTTTTAGGCCTACCTGTTCTTCTCTCATCTGTTACCCCTCTCTAGAACTTTCGGTTACCCCTCACATTCGTCCCCCACTCTCATACATACACTCTCACTAAATTTTATTTTTTTATTCCCGGAGTTATTTTTTCTGATTTCTTTTTGAATTTGTAGGTCTGATGAATTGGATCGTAATTACGATTCCAATGAAATAAATTATAACCATGGAATATTAGTGTTTAAGCCTTTTTATGATATATATATATATATATATATATATATATATATATATATATAACACCTTAGTCGTGGTCAATTCGGGGTGAATCCTGGCTTAATCAATGGAGTGATCTCTTCGATCTTGACCTGCCCTACCCCACGTTGTGATTGATTGATTATAAGGAGGCCAAGATCGATTCGTTGCAGGTATCTTCGTGTTGGGCTAGTCAAAGTCGTGCGAAATCGTACAGTAAAAAAAAATCTCGAAATATATATAAAAAATATTTACTATTTTTATATGGAATACGGTGTACAATGAACGGTAGTAGTTGTTAGAATCTAGGTGTCAGCATACAGGTATTTTCTCGACCCAACCCGTTCCTAAATCGGACGCAACACTTGGGTAAGCTGGTAAGTTTGAGCTTGCGGAGTTAGCGAAATTTGTTTTAATGATTTGGTAAGTTTGGCTCAAGGCTGATGTCGGAGGTTCTCGTGATCGGCAGGAGTCATGGAATCTCTCAGCAGCCTCCGCCACTTCTCTTCTATCTCTTCTCATCTCACAAAACCCAACTGTCTGAATTCGCTTCGCGCGTTCGCCAACTACAAACCGGTGCTGGGCAAGATGTAGTTTGGGTTTCGATGAATCCCCTGATTTCCAACAAGGGTCCATTGTTGTCTGTCAAAATAAAACTGTTGTAGCGCTGAGATCTAGTTGGGGGTGGGGGTTGGTTTTCAACCACCTGTCATTTCCATTGTTTTTGGTCATGAGAAATTAAATTACTTTATTATGGTGACCGAAGATCAGCATATCCGCTTGTGTTTTTATTCCCGGCATCTCTGTAAAAAGATTTTATTTAAAACTGGCATTTAATCCAACTCCCCTCACGTCGATTTCACAGGCGTTGTTTGTCGAATACTGTCAATACTTGACCCGTCGTACAAGCCAAGCATTGCTCTCAGCCGGTCACCTGGTTCATTTTATAAACTTCGTTTCTCTGAGAATCAATTGTTATAAGTCTATCGTTCTTGATATTCATTTAACCCTTTCTATGTTAGTTTATTCCTCAATATCTCATTTTCGATTATATTCTAAGTCTTTATTATTATTAATTACCAGAAACCCAAATAGTGTTATATATATATATATATATATATATATATATATATATATATATATGTATGACCTGAAGATTGCGTTGTGTCTTGAAGCAGACTGTTGCCACACGTTGTTGACCTCAGTGTTGTCATATATATTTACACACACACATACACACTTACACACACACACACACACATATATATATATATATATATATATATATATATATATATATATATATATATAAGTGAAGATTGAAGTCAACACTCAGATGTTGCCTGGTGATTGCGTTTAGCATAAAACAGTCCGTTGCCTCTGAGTGTCGACTTCAATGTTCACTTTTATATTTACATACACTCTATCTTTGATATTGACCACTTTATCCCATAAATATACCACACCTTAAAACTTTATTTCTTCTGATATATATATATATATATATATATATATATATATATATATATATATATATATATATATATATATATATACAAGTATAGGATTGGTGTATACTAAATAAATTCCAATAACCAAAAAATACTATTCTTAAAAGAGTGCTCAATACAGAGTAGAGCAAATATAATTTATTCGAAAATTATAACATAAATATGTTATAAAATCACTACAAAAATAGCCATTTCGTTTCAACAGTTCTGGTGTCTTATCAAGTGATGGTGTTGAATGTAGAATAACGGGTTTAAAGTGTTCAAATCAATCAAACACCTCTCGCTAGGTAAAGAGCTGTTAGATAAGCTGAAATGACCAATCATGTAAAAGTATATGAGAATTCAAAAAACTTGACAACGGACATTGGTTATAATAATTAATGCTTTAATGTTAGTGTTAGACTAAAATAGAAATCATTCTAAATAATTAATATTAAATTTTACTATAAAATTCAAAATTTAAAATTACCAATTTTAAATTTAATCTGTATTACTTTTAAAAAATTATAAAATTATTTAAAGAAACTTAGGAAAAATTATATGGTTTTGTTATTTATTTTGTTTTTATTGAAAGTCCAAAAATTCAGTTAGAATAAACGTTAAAATCTAATGTTGCTCTAAGCTTCGTTACAGCTTAAATACATTTGAAGTGATGATATGGACAGGGGAGGGTGAAATCTTGCAAATTCAATACATACACAATCAGATTATAATACACAAACACGTAAACATATTTAGATATATAAACACGCAAAAAAGCGAACGAAACAGGAAATAGGTCTCCACGACTCTTAGAAAATCGACAACATATACATACAATGAAAGGGACATATAAGCCATTATACACACATACATTGATAAAGACACGCACATATTCACACCAAGAAATATTCAAATTTAAAAGTGTTAGTAAATGAATTCAAACATACTATTAAAATATAGAATACACGGGCAAAGATATATAGATAAAAATGGTTCAATAGATAAAATTTAATATGGGAAGAATAGAAAAAACAATATTCGTCAAAGAAAAAGACACTAAAATATATAGAAATGGATAGAAAAATAAATATATATCCATACACAAACATAAGAAAACACTAAATTCAAATGTCCAGGCAGAATGTAACACTTAAAAATAACACTATCTAATATAAAAAATAAAACTCATAAACACACAAATAGATATAAATATTTCATATATACTTATATACGCATGAGTACACATACACGAGTACAAATATATAACAATATGTAACAATACATGCATACGTATGTGTACACACATTCATCACTCCAAATAGAAACATACAAAAGTATACCTATGTACAAACATATACATACACATATACACACACATATATATATATATATATATATACCTACATACACACATATACATGCATTAACGCATCCATACACATATAAGCATATGCATATATACACACAGATAGAAATAAATATAAAGATATCAACCTACACAGCAACATAAAAAATTAAAATAAATAAATATATATATACATACATATATACAGACATACACACACATATACATATACATACATCTATACAAATATATATATATATATAAACACATACATACATATACAAAAAACATATATATATATATATATATATATATATATATATATATATATATAAACCTACACATGTACTAACAATATTATTCAAATGACAATAAAGGACTGTAAAATCCATACAAGATTAAAATGTGACAAAACACAAATGTTGATTATTAAGTCTACAAAGATATACACACATACACCCATATACACATACACATATATACACATATATATATACACATATATATACACATATACATATATACACACATACGCACATGCACATACGTACATAAACTTACACATACATATACAAGCGCATAGATATATAAACAAGCACATATATAACAGGTATCAATACAAACATATATATATATATATGCACAAACATACAGATATATTCATACATACACGCAAACATGCACACATTCCACTATACATATAGATATATATACATACACACATACACATAAAAATATACACCCATACACAAGTACATGCAAATACAAATATACACACACATTTATATTTATAAAAATTCACAAACATATATATACATCTATCAATAAAAATATACACATATGTGCAGACACAAACAACATAATATACGCATAACTACATATATTAACATCGATAGGAGGATTATCAGATAATACAAGTAATAACATACTAAATTTACAATAACATAGCCTTATCGTCAAAAATATTAACACCCATATAGTAAGTTAAATTTATAGCTATGTTTACAGTTAACAGTGATTTCATTTCTTTGATTTAAGAGATGGGTCTTGTCTTTAAATCTAATTATTTCAAATTTTTTGTTAAGACATAAATAACAAGGGGTATATAGAGAATTACATGTTCGAGCTCTCTTAATTAATTTCCATTTAACAGTAGGTGTCTTGTTTTTCTCCTTTAAACTCCCAAAATACTTGGATAATGAAGTCTTGTACTTATAATTACTACTATTAAAAGATCGCACATGTCCCCGCTAACGCTCTTATATATATATATATATATATATATATATATATATATATATATATATATATATATATATATATATATATATATATATATATATATATATTGCATGTATGCCTGCTACAGTACGCCAGGAAATGTACCTGAGGGATCTATAGATACCTTTAAGAGATTTCAGTAATGTGTCCACAGTGATGTAAAAACTGGTAGAGAACGATGCAAGATCAGTTCCGTTTTTTAAAGTCTAGGCTGCTATATATTATTCGTCCTTCATAATTCCATGAATTTCTCGGCTGACATATGTTTAGTCTTTTCGTATTATAAAACGTGTATAATTATTTTCCTTATTCTATTGATTTTTTCAACATTTTCTTTTGAATTGTTCTTTAACACAAACATTTGGGCAATATAATCTTTATTATTTATGCGTTTTCTGAAAAGAGATAAAATTATCATTAACTTTTGACTATTTTAATCTTAATTTCTGTGTGGATTAGAGATGTGTAGTTATTATTTACGCTGTTTATATTCGGACTGTTTTGCTGAAGTTTTGTTTTTCAATTATCACGTTTCGGTGGTTGTTCCTCCGACCTTCATCATATAGAAATGATGAAACCTTTTATGAACTGAACACTTTATTTAATCTACGGGGAGGGTGAGTGTTGTACTTAGACTAGATCTATTAGTTTCTATTTCTTATCATTTAAACGTAAATTATAATAATAGTTATAATAATAAATGGGACATTTGTCGACGAACTGTTTATTCCCAGATCCACTGTAAACTTTATATGTGTGTTTATTTATTATTTGTATGTTTGTTTATATATATATATCAGGTCATCCCATAAGTTCTGTCCGAATTTTGAATAATGAAAACAAGTGACCAAACGTTACATTTAATTACAGATTCAATCAACAATGTATTTTCCCTGATTATCTATGATTCCTTCCATCTATTAACAAGCTTACTAATTCCATTACTGTAAAATTCTTTCGGCTTTGATTCGAAGAACTCACAAATGTCAGTTTTAATCTCTTCTTGTGTTACAAAAGCTGTTTCTTCCAAATGATTCTGTAAGCTATGAAACAAATGGTAGTCTGAAGGAGCAAGGTTGGGAGAATAAGGCGGATGAGGAATTTTCTCCCAATCAAGTTCTTCGATCTTTTGTGACGTGATTCTTGATGTGTGTGGTCGCGCATCACCCGTTTTCGATTCACTAGAGCAGGTCTTTTTTCCTCAAAGCTTGGTTCAAACGTTCTAAATGCTGACAGTATATTTGAGCATTAATTGTTGCATTAGGAGGTAAGAATTCAAAGTGGATTATTCCTCGGCAATCTCACCAGATTGAAAAAAGAACCTTTTTCCCATAAAGTTCCCTTCTCGGCTGTGGCTGGGGTCGTTCCCCTTTACCAAGAAACTGTCTACGACGCTTAACATTTCGATAAAAGATCCATTTTTCGTCGCCAGTCACAAGTCTATCCAAAAAGGTGAAACAAGTTGGTGAGAATGGAGAGAAGCGCAGATGTCAACTCAGGATTTGAGGTTGTTTTCAGACAATTCATGAGGCACCCATTTTTCAAGATTAGGAACTTTTCCAAGTTATTGAAGATGACGATGAATAGTTGTATGGTTTGAACTGAGAACCACTGCCAATTCCTCAACTGATAAAGCAGAATTTTCTTCAAGGGCTGCTGCAAGAAGCTTTTCATCAAACTCAACTGGACGTCCGGTTCGATCTTCATCTTCAAGGGTGAAATCTCCACCTCTGAATTTTGCAAATCATCTTCTGGAAGTTCTGTCATTCACACATTCCTCTCCATAAACTGAGTGAATGTTTCTAGCCGCTTCGGCTGCTGAGTTTCCTTTCTTGAACTCATAAAGCATTATGTGCCTCAAATGATTCTTGGGTACTTCCATGTTAGCAGGGTTTAAATCAAACAAAACTTAATTTTATTGTTCTCTGAAATAAAATTTGATCAGTTTAAATGCATCTAAACATAAAAATAATATTCAGCTCCATTAGACATTATAAAATACTGTTTAAATTTTGTTCATTTTAACAAAAAGTTAAAATTCGGACAGAACTTATCAGTTTTGAACAATAAAAATATATTAAAAATTAAAATTTTCATATACACTGAGTTGTATATTAATATTTTTTGTTTTATTATTTCAATTCGGTTCCTCGACTAGTTTCGGCCAACATGGGCATCATCAGGAGAAAAAAATTCTACTTGTTAATACCAGTCAACTACAGGAGTGAATGTTGGCTCTGAAGAAAATTAACTTTTTATCGTTAATGTTGGTCCGCCCTTGTGTTGGTCACACATGCATGAGTTTTTATGTTATTACTATTTCTATTCTGATTATTTGATTATTAAAATAAATCAAAATGTGTGGGCATTAAACTCAAGGCCTGAAATCTGTTCCACGTCCCCTGAAACTGATGTGGTTAGGGTCAGCAATATTAAAAACCACTTTAAATCTTCATTCGCGAAATATAGTCCCCGTCAACAAACCAACGGCCATTAAAATCGAATTACAATTGCCAAAGGAAATTGAAGACTCTGATAGACGTCGATTCTACTTCTATTACTCGAACTGAAACTGACAGAGACACATGAAAACATATGAGATCAAGAGAGAGGAGGGGAGAGGGAAGTGAGAGTGAAAGGCAAGAAGAAAGGGGGGGGTGAAGAAAGGGGGGGTGAAGAAAGGAGGCGAACAGAAAAGTTAATTTCAATAAAAAGTAGAAAGCGCGAACGAAGTCGAAGATGAAGGTTTTGATAATGCCGACGCATATTTCGATTTCGAATTAATAGTCTCTTCGATTTCAAGCCAGTACATTGAACGTTCCGCCCAGAAGCTGATATCATCATCTTTAACAAGGAGTCTAGACAGTTCTATGGTTTTAAACAAAACCTCTGACACTTGCATCATTCATTATCGGTAAAGTAATGCACATCCTTTGTCCATCGGTAG
>OZ038485.1:2605000-2622500 GCA_964036315.1 Acanthosepion esculentum | reverse complement strand
CCGCATTTCCCGTCTCTAGAACTCCTTTCCCCTTACATGGTTTCCCAGATCACTATAATCATCAAATATTCAAGTGTAATGTCAATCGACATCTGACACCCTGAGCTTGTTCCCCGTCCTTCTCTGTATCTTTTCCTCAAACACGCCTCTTTACTCCTGTTCTCAATCCTCTGTAACCCCTTACGTGCTAGTGGCACTCCCGCATTGCTTGGGGTGACTTGCCTAAAAAAAAGTCAAATGTGTGTGTGTGTGTGTGTGTGTGTGTGTGTGTGTGTGTGTGTGTGTGTGTGTGTAATAAATTTGGATATGTAACCCCAACACAGTTATAAGTTATTGACATTTGGTAAAACGTTCATGAAAATGTTTGGAAAATAATAGCCGTAATAAATTTCGCCGATATGGCTTCATCAGATGGACAACAAAAAATATGTTGTGTGTGTATGTATTTGTGTGTGTTTAAAATAATTAAATCTTATATTATTTTCCCAAGCTGGTGTTATTCGAGACTAAAAAAGAGAAAGAAAATATATATCTTAAATCTTATTTTAGAAGGATGCTCATATTTGAGTAAATGCTCTGTTTATTTAATTAAATCGTTATTTTCTGACAAGATTTCTCGTATAGTCAGGGCGCGGTAAATGTAATTAAATAAAAATACTCTTTAATTAAATAAACAGATCTTTTACTCGAATATGAGAATCCATCTGAAATATTGTTTAAGCAAAACAAACTAAAATATATCGGATTTAATGAAATCTAAATCCAAGTCCAAATACAAAGATTTACTCCGATCAACATTCGCATACTATCGGGGTACTTGTAGCGACATGTCATGCATGGGTAGGTGTTCCTGAATGTATTTCCTGTTGGCAACCCTAAGGCCACATTATGTTCTGTTCTCAGCTACACACGGGCTGGTATGTATTGCCACTGGCAACAGATAGTGACAAAGAAGGTGAACTTTTCTATTTTCTTTTCTCTCTCTCTCTCTTTCTCTCTCTCTCTCTCCCTCCATCCCTCTATCTCTCTCTCTTTCCCTCTCTCTCTCTCTCTCCTCAAATCTGAATCTTTCTTTTTCCAATATTCAAGGTATCCGTTCAACTTCTACAGCGTAGAATCCTTTCTCCTGGAACGGCCGACAGATATCTTTACCCATTGTGAAACCAACTTGAATTCTTCCACTGCAACCAACGAATTCTTTGTTCCATGGTATCTTCCGCTTTGCCGAAAAGATTCCAGCATTTATATGCATGGCCTTGGTGTTTACATCCGGGATAATCTAATGGTGGCCTGAGAATTGTATCTCGAGGTCACTGACTACTCTTTCATGTGCTTCCGTCCTTCGCTACTAAACTCTGTCAGCTATCTCTTTTTCCTTTATCGCCTCCTCTTCCCAAGATTGCAGTATATTAAACGCAAAAGCTGATAGTATAGAAAAGGCACTTTCTCTTCATCCATCCGCGAACATCTTTGTCTTCGGTGATTTTAATTCTCATCACAAGTGGCTGAAACATTCTAAAGGTACTGATGTTGCCGGTATACAGATATTAAATTTTTCCATTGCCCAATCCCTCACCCAAATCGTGAACTTCCCAACACGTTTCCCTAGCCAAACCAAGCAATAGGCTTCTCTATTGGATCTATTTCTTACATCCTCTCCCCACTCTTGCCAAACTTCACAATACTGTCCTCTTGGTAATTTGGACCACTCTGTCGTAGCTACTGATATCTCCTTCCAAGCATCCATTAAACAGGAACACCCTTTCCATAAAACTTCTAATCAATGATGAATTGATTCGTTATCTTTCATCACAAGGCCTTTTCTCAGAAAATCAATACGGCTTTCATTTCTCCAGGCTAACTGCTGATGTACTAACAATAACTGCGGAAAGAGTTTATCGAGCTTTAGATTAAAAACATCGAAGCCCGGACATCTCGAAAACCTTTGACAAGCTGATCAGTCAGACAAGGTCAAAATGGCAGCCTACGTACAAAATGACCTGAAGACCGCCACTGACTGCGGCAAAAGATGGCTTGTCAATTTTAACGCCTCCAGAACTAAACTGCTCTCAATGAACCACATGAGAGACCCTTCGCTGCCTTCCATCAGTATGTCTGATGTTATCCTCCAAGCGCCTCGGGCTAACGTTCTCATCTGAAATGAGGTGCAAAGACTATATTGAATCCCTCGCTAGATCAGCTGCTCAGAAAGTCGGTTGAATGTGTCGAGCGAGACAATTTTCTTTCCGGAATCTTTCTTGCCTATTTATAAGTCTATCATTCGTCCATGCTTAGAAAATTTCTGTTGTATATGGTGCGGTTTCCCTTCTATTTTCCTGACGCTTCTTGATAAGGTCCAAAGAAGAATCAGCAATATTATTGGTCCTGATCTTCCGGCTCGGCTTCACTCACTTACCCACTGACATAAGGTTGCCTCTCTTTGCCTTTTTTTATAAATACTTTCATGGTAACTGTTCGGATGAGCTCTTCACTATGGTACCTACACTATGAATTTAAGTGCAATACTTGTCTGGTGGCGAGATCTCATCAATTTAAACTTGAGCTAACTGCTATGCTAACAGTTTCTTATCCCGCACTTCTCACTTGTGGAACTCCCACCCGGCTCCATGCTTTCGAGCCAACTTTAATCTGCAAAAATTTAAATGCAATGTCAATCGATCTCTACTGTTGTCCTGATTGATTTTTCTTTCTTTCCATTACTAATGTTTCTATTCCTAATTCCTCCACACCCTATAACCCCTTGCTTGGGGTGATACCGATTAAAAAAATAATTCATAATCAAATCCAAATCCAAATCCAAATCCGAGGCCAAATGAAAATCAAAATCCTAATTCCCCCGTCACCCTATAAGTATTTGCGGGATAGTGGCTGTACTGTCTTGCTTGTAGTGATACCGAAATCCAATTCCAAATCAGAGTTCAAATCTAAATTCAAATCCAATCCAAACTCAAATCCAAATCAAAATTCCACTGCCTTAACCGGGTATTGAACTCACACTCTTTGCGTCCTGTCACTGGATCTAACTAATACCTTTATCCACTGTGCCATGTGTCGGTTAAGGCAATGGAGAACTTGGAGAGGGAAATTAACAGTAGATAATTGATAACTGACATCCATTAAACATGGCACGTGTAAGTAGAACAGTCTACCCCAGTGAGTGAAATAAAGGGTTCAGTACGACATTCCAATCACCTGAAGAAGGCCGGAGCGTACAACGGCCGAAACGTTGTAATAAATATGGCGACAAAGACGAGCACAATAGTCCTAATAATGTAAATAGTGTACATAATACCTCATCTCAGAAATATAGACAGATACTGAAATGCCGAAACATTGTAATAAATATGGCGACAAAGATGAGGACAATAGTCCGAATAATGTAAATAGTATACATAATACGTCATCTCAGAAATATAGAGAGATAGTGAAAGGCCGAAACATTGTAATAAATATGGCGACAAAGATGAGGACAATATTCCGAATAATGTAAATAATGTACATAATACCTCATCTCAAAAATATAGACAGATACCTTCAGGGTATATGTATAAGCTGTGTTATGAAATGTAAATGGATATCGTGTTGATGTTTGACTTCCATTCACAAGCTGTCCCATTTCATAGTTGCTATCTACAAATACATATATCCAAAATACGAAAAATATCTGAAAACAGAAGTACTTCCAGTCCCAAAAATTTCTGATAAATGACACCCAAGCTGTATTTTACTATTCGATCGAAATCTGTTTTACTTTGTCACATCTGAAAAAGAAATCATTGCACCAGTACTGCGTGCAAAGTACTAAGACACTTTCCAATTTTGACAAATAAACGGGTTTTGATGGTCACTCAGCTCACACATTTGAATTTATATTATTGATAAATCCTCAGAGCGGTTTATATTATATTCAGGTATCAAACGGACAATTTAAAGATGCATTCCTATCCCGTAATATGCTTTTACAACCAAGCATATCCTTCATTCCAAACAGCCTCTAATTAACAAAAAAGAACATTATCATTTGTTTTTGTCTGTTTCCCTCTCTTTATAGATAGATAGATAGATAGATAGATAGATAGATAGATAGATAGATAAAATCCGACTCACATATGAATGAATGGAGATAGGCAGGAAGCGAATGAGATAGGTATAAACATAGATTAACAGGAAGAGAGACAGATTGATGAGACTGAAATAGATTTGAATAGTTTTATATATATATATATATATATATATATATATATATATATATATATATATATATATATATATATATATATATATATATATATATATAGCTATGAACAGACTGTAAGATATTGGAAAATTCATTTTCAATGCACAATAGGCGCTTGAATGTCACTTTAACATATTTCCTCTTTATTTTCTTATATATTGACTTAATGTATTTAACACACCATCATCGTTTTATGAAGTATGGTCTATGATTAACTATTTCTCGTTCGTACTTTATATGACGTTTCTATAGGGCACAGATATATATTACAAAGCTAGACACGCCTCAATCAAAAGCAGCTTTGTGTTTACGTTGTAAAGTTTTACCTGCAGCACCTTTAGCTTCAATGCCAAACATTTTCTATTGTATTCAAAATTCTATCAAATCAACCAATTTTCAAAATGTTTTACTTCTTCCAAGTTCGCTTTGATCAAGTTGGATATTGGACAAGGCTAATCAAATATTCTTAGCCAATGATTGGCCCGCAGTCTTGGAATCTGAACAGAGACTTCTTAATTCATCTTTTGAACCAACTTCTACAAAAGGGTTAAATCAGAGGTTAACAGAATTGTTTTCGCGTCCCAGTGATTAAGGTTCGATATAACTAGATCAAGGCATTAGCATTGAGTCATTTCCAATTTAAGTGGATAATGAATATGTTAGATTAATGTAAATGAATTCAGCATTTTAGAGACAACAGTTTTATTCTTAAAACTCATATCATTATTCAATCAATTTTCTCCGATTCATTTGACTAAATGGAGGACTTCATCAAAAAAGAAAGACTTCAGATTTTATTCTGTAAAATCTTCGATGAATTGTACGCTCCGGCCGTCTTCAGGTGATTGGCAATTCGAACTTTAGTTAACGTAGAATATGTTTACCGTAGAACAATTCATATTTTATGCAAATGGTAAACGCTTACTCTATGACCTTGACAGCATTTCGTCGCAAAGGAACTGCTGCCAAATTCGTGATCTGTCCAGCGATTTTGAATAATTGGGCAACCGGTTGTACGGTTAAGGCAATGGAGAATTTTCAGAGGGAAATTAACAGGAGATAACTGATAACAGAAATCCATTAAACATGGCACGTGGAACTAGAACAGTTTACCTCGGTGAGCGAATTAAAGGGTTCAGTTCGACATTTCAACCACCTGAAGAAGGCGGAGCGTACAACAGCCGAAACATTGTAATAAATATGGCGACAAAGATGAGTACAATAGTCCGAATAACGTAAATAGTGTACATAATACCTCATCTCATAAATATAGACAGATATGAAAGGCCGAAACGTTGTAATAAATATGGCGACAAATATGAGGACAATATTCCGAATAATGTAAATAATGTACATAATAACCCATCTCAGAAATATAGACAGATACTGAAAGGCCGAAACGTTGTAATAAATATGGCGACAAAGATGCGGACAATAGTCCGAATAATGTAAATAATGTACATAATACCTCATCTCTGAAATATAGACAGATACTGAAAGGCCGAAACGTTGTAATAAATATGGCGACAAAGATGCGGACAATAGTCCGAATAATGTAAATAATGTACATAATAACCCATCTCAGAAATATAGACAGATACTGAAAGGCCGAAACGTTGTAATAAATACGGTGACAAGGATGAGGACAATAGTCCGAATAATATAAATAGTGTACATAATACCTCATCTCATAAATATAGACAGATACTGAAAGGCCGAAACGTTGTAATAAATATGGCGACAAAGATGAGGACAATAGTCCGAATAATGTAAATAGTGTACATAATACTTCATCTCAGAAATATAGACAGACACTGAAAGGCCGAAACGTTGTAATAAATATGGCGACAAAGATGAGGACAATAGTCCGAATAATGTAAATAGTGTACATAATACGTCATCTCAGAAATATAGACAGATACTGAAGGACAGAAACGTTGTAATAAATATGGCGACAAATATGACGACAATAGTCAGAATAATGTAAATAGTGTACATAATACTTCATCTCAGAAATATAAACAAACACTGAAAGGCCGAAACGTTGTAATAAATATGGCGATAAAGATGAGGACAATAGTCCAAATAATTTAAATAATGTACATAATACTTCATCTCAGAAATATAGACAGATACTAGAGGAGATACATGTGAAGTAATTTAAAGCAGAATAATGCGCTATTGCTTTGCATAAATTTTTAAAATTAATATTCCATGGTTGGATACATTCTTGACAGAACGTGTATGACGTTTGTTTTAAAATCCTGGCTTAAAAACGCGATACAAAAGTAACAGAATCAATGCACAGAAATATACAGAAATCTTTTCAAGCCTTAACTCCAGATCCAATAGAAGCTCTCTATCAAGATTACATTTCTATTCCCCACTGACTGATCACTGGCAGTCATGACTTGGGCAACTTGGCGTGGTGTAATGGTTAGCAAGCTTGTCTCGCTAGATCAATTACGACTAAATGGTGAGTTCGACCCTCACGGAGTGCCCATACTTTTGTCCTTGTGCCACATCTAAGATACACTTGGAAAATTACGATTCGCATTCTTGTTACTTTTTCTTTGGACTTATGAAAATCAGTGTCCATTTTCCTACACGCTAACATCAAGAAAACAAAAAGTGAAGGCGTCCCAGGGAGACATACATCGGGGTTATAAAATTGACAAATTGCAATAATAAAAAATACAGAATATAAAAGTTTGATTTCCTAAAATGGTTGACATTTTCTGCCTTCACAGCGAATATTTTCCTGACTTCATTAAAGACTTGAAGTCGTAGATAGATACTTTCGGTACATTAAAACAAACAAAATCTCACGTAGAATTTAATAAGTAAAAATATAAAAATAGTAATTAAAATAATAAAACTCCTTTTGTGTCCAAAATAACTGTAATGTACATTTAAAATTCTGAGACATGAAATTTTTAAATCAATTAAAAACAGAAGTTAACGATCATTTTTGCCTTTCATCGCGTGTAATATTCTGCATTTATTTTAACCATTTCCTGTTCTCACGACCTACACGTATACAACAATTCTTTCGAATCAATATTAAGTAATTTTTATATTAAATTTACCTCTGTATCGAATACATATTAATTCATTTGGGGCAATAATTAGAAAGAGAAAAAATCAGACGTCGCTTGTTTATGTGATTATTGATGTTGACTAAGAAACGAAGATGCGACAATTTTTTCACACGTTATCGTTTGCTTGATAAACACATTTTCAAATTGATTATAAAATTGCACTCTACAAATCAACATATGCAACTTGAATTTAAAAATATTTTGTATACATAAAAATAATTTAAATTTAATAAAAATATCTAGATTGAATTATATAAAATGTTA
The DNA here is from genome assembly GCA_964036315.1 of Acanthosepion esculentum. Taxonomy (NCBI): domain Eukaryota; kingdom Metazoa; phylum Mollusca; class Cephalopoda; order Sepiida; family Sepiidae; genus Acanthosepion; species Acanthosepion esculentum. The sequence goes on along the minus strand of OZ038485.1, from coordinate 2,614,877 downwards.
TGAATAATTGTCATTCTCTTAGTGTAAGTTAAGAGAATGTATCACCGGTTTCCTAGGCTTAAAGCACTTTGTATACTCTGGCAGTTACCAGTCTAAATACTAACCAGACTTAACGTTGCTTAACTTCTGTGATCAGACGATAACATTTGTTTCAACGTGGTATGGCCGTAAACCACATTGTTTTATATATGACCCAAAATGAACCTCAGGGGAATGTGGAGTTGAGCCATTTGGAAATGATTTAATTTGATTAAAGCCCCCCCCCATCCTGTCTATGTTTTACATGGCAAATAGAGCATGAAGATAAAATCTCAAGTTCACACACACAAATATAGACCTATATAAACAGTTTATGATAGATAGATAGATAGATAGATAGATAGATAGATAGATAATGTTTCATAAAATGTTATGAATAATTTCTTCTCTAGATATTCATCACTTGAGGGAGGGAATTTTAAATACCGGTGGATGAATTTGTAAGGAAGAAATGTGTTATTGGATATATATTTATAAATACAATAATACACGGAAAAAGCTGTGTAGTGATTTATCGCTGACGCAATCAGGCAAAGGTTGAATGTCATTTTCGAGCCTTAAGAAACTTTCAGAAGCATTTATGTGGAACCCATTTTCTGAATGGATTCCATATGAACTTTGTGAAAGAGAACATCGATCATCGTTTAAAGAATTGTCTTTTTCTTTTGACTCGACACAGGAAAATGTCATATTTCGACCTCAAAATCATTGGAGATGAGAGATGGATCATGAAAACAAGAATAACCTTCAATATAGATAGATAGATATACAGGCAGATAGATAGATATTTGCGTGTGTTTGGTACGTTTAGGTGAGCGTATGTGAAGGTGCTGAAATGTTATTGGCTCGACCAAGATGGGATTAAAATGTCTAATGTTTCATCGATTTGAGAATTTCACTGCAAATTATCTTTCTCTCTCTCTCTCTCTCTCTCTCTCTCTCTCTCTCTCTCTCTCTCATATATATATGTATATATTTTAAGACATTTTCATGTTTATACATTCTTTTTATAGATACAAATATATAAGTAAATGCTCTGTTTATAATAAACAGTATTAAACAACATTTACCGTCCGAGAAATTTTCATAGAAAATTTTCGTCCTACGACAGGATTCGAACCTGTATCCTATACAGAACCGTCATATAGCCTGACGTGCCTTTAACCGATTTGTCCACAGAGGAGCGTTCGGTTAGCGGGGTCGAATTTACAGCCTTTAAACTTCAATCTTCCATGAATCTCTCACGTACATTCATATCTGCTCAAAGCGTATCCAAATGTAACCAAATGATGTCACACATTATGAAATGGACAATGGCACGTCAGACTATATGACGGTTATGTATAAAAAACTAAATAAAAGCAACTTGTCGGTCGTTTTCAATGAAATCTGCATGAAAGAAGGATTGCTGCCTAAATACACACACACATATATATATATATATATATATATATATATATATATATATATATATATATATATATATATATATATATATATAAGTGAACATAGAAGTCAACACTTAGAGGCGACAGTCTGTTTCATGCTAGATGCATGCAATCGTCAGGCGACGAGTGCTGTTATTTTTCTATATACGGGTCAGTGATGCATTGTGGGTAGTCTATTTTGGGCGGATTGTTTATTAGTTATTTTATTTATTGATTTTGTTTCTTATTTTTTATTCTATTTCGTCTATTCTAACAGGTGTGGTTTGGTAATTTGTTTGGATTAATTTATTTTGCATATTTTATTGTCATTTTGTTTATTTATGTATTTATCTATTTTTTCCAATTTCGATTTTTAAGTAACGTAGTAAAAATTTGTTTTCATGTCTGCATTTTGAGATGAGCTCGGATCTTTTATTTAATAAAAAATAAATAATAAACTAATTAGCAAACTATTATGACCAAAATATTAGTTAGACTATAAAAATCAAAACAAAAAATCGGACGAAAAAAATAGCTATAACTATAATAAAAATATGAATAAAAAATAATATACTGCGTTACTTAAAAATCGAAAAACAAAAAAGAAAATATACAGTGTAACAAATAAATAACAACAAGTAAAATAAATTGATCTAAAGAAGAAAAAACAAATAAAGATAATCAATCCAAATAAATACATGAAGTAATAAACAAATTAAAAACTGTTCCCGCCAAAATAATAATTAGAACAAACTACAACAATCAACCACAAAATTGAATAAATAGCTTTAATTATCTTTCCAAACTAAAACAAAACTATTAAATAAGCTATATAAACTAATTTTTACTACGTTAATAAAAACACGGATCAAAATAAAAAAATAAATAAATAAGATAAAAAATAAAAATAAATAAAAACAAGCAAAATAATTTAACCCAAATAAATAAATAAACAAATAAATGACATCCGGTAAAATAACCGCCAAAATAGACTACCCAGAATGCACCACTGACCCGTATATATAAATAGCCGAGAAAAATAACAGCACTCATGTTCTGACGATTGCATCTAACATGAAACAGACTGTCGCCACTAAGTGTTGACTTCTATGTTCACTTTTATATTTACACACGCTCTATCTCTGATATTAAGCACTTTATCCCATAAATATACCACATTTTAAGACTATATTCCTTCATATATATATATATATATATATATATATATATATATATATATATATATATATAGCCATCCACAGACATACTGTTTCGCTGTATCACAGCTCATCAGTGTGGCTGATATTTCGCTGTATCACAGCTCATCATTGTTCCTTCAAGCCGGGATCGAAACCCAACCAATTTGAAATTAGTCAGAGATTCTACCCCCAAGCTATTGTCGCACGGCAGAGAGTAAGGGAAATGTTAACGTTTTTACTATACGAAAGACGTTAGTCGCAAGGAGACCTCGATTCTAGTTAAAGAGCATTGCATTAGCAGCAGCAGCCACTCTCAGAACTCTCAACCGAATTATTTCGAGAGCATATATGTGTGTGTGTGTGTGTGTTTGTGTTTGTACGCGTACGTGGCCCTTGTGATATTATATAAAATCTTTATTAAAAACTTAACAAATAATAATAAACATATTATTTACATAATGAGACTTATTTAAATGAAAACAAAGGGTAAATAATCAATATGTGAACAGACAAGAAAAGATAGGAGAAGCAATTAAATCACTTAATGAGATAAAGTAATTCAAATGAAGGGAAAAATGAGGAACTATAAAAGCTCTCATTAGGAAATTAAGAAAACCAGATAAAACAACAAAATGAGAAAAAAGAAACTTTTGACAGTAAAACGAAAAGCATAATTACAGTAACCTATAAAGAAATTGAAAAGTATGTTAAAATATCGACTAAAAATCTGTAAAGTCATCTATTCTGCTGATGTAGGCAGAACATGAAATCACAGGAAAACAAAAGCTCGCACAAGAAATAAATATTCACCATTATGGAAAAAAGAAATCTAGAAAGTGATTGAAGTTCTATGAACAGAACTTCCAATATTAGACAAAGTATAAAAAGGAATAAAAATGAAAATTGAAACTCTTAAAAGGAAAATGACACAACTGTAAAAGATGTCCTTAAAACAGTATCATCTAAAATAGAAAGAGGAATATAAGAAAAATATTTTTTAAACTACCAACTATCGAGCGGTGGAAACATCAAAAAATTCTGTAGAAGGGTGAGGAAATGCTCTCAGTGAGAGTACGTTCCGGAATAAGAAAAAATCAAAATAATTATCACAGTGCCGCTGAATGCATTAAGAACAGAGAAGAGAAATAGACAAAGATAGATTAACAGAACTAGAAGAACACAGACTTTAAGAAAGAATCTCAAAGGATGGAAAACAAAATAGAAATCTTCTAGAAAACTCATTTAAAAACCACGCTCTAAATGTCTTTTCTATTTATGCATAAACTATTAGAAGATGTATTTTCTAATGTAACTTGGAACGAAAACCAGAATGTCTTACCCAAAGCATTATTTATTTAATTCCCCCAAATTATTACATTGCCAGAAAGGACGAGCAGTCATATTTTTAGAGACAAAATACAAAACATTTATATCGATTTTAAGTAAAAGAGTGTATCAGTTCATTGAAACTAATAGCATAAATCCCGGAGTGCAAAAAGGATGTTTAAAAAAAATGTTCTTACGGTTGAAAAGAGCAGTTGCTGAACAAAATGCAAGATGTTGATGGAAAACTCTTCATAAAAAAAATGGTAACATTGACCATTAAATGTGATTATGAACAGCCCACATCATTACGTAATAAATTCACTACGATTAATGAAAATTGAGTCAGTATGAAAGAAATTGGAATCCAACCTGTATGGTCAATCACTTTAATAGTAAGATTAAACATGGTAACTAACAAATCAACACCGTAAGATATCAAGTAGTTACTTTGACTCTTTGTTATTCTCTAATATCTCACTCAAACTTAATATCTCACTCAAAGGAACAAAGTAATTGAGATTATGATTATGAATCTCACGCATAATAAATCATTTGTTCTTTATGGATGATTTGAAACTATTCAACAAATCTGATAATAAACTCGAAGTTATTTTAGTAAATAGTAAAGAAATTCATTGATGATATAATCAAGGGGTTTGCTCTAAACAAATGTTTTAAGGCAATTTTTTAAATAAGGAATTTGCTATTGAAAACGTGACTCATGAACAGTATAAGAAAGAAGTGTATATATATATATATATATGTGTGTGTGTGTGTGTGTGTGTGTGTGTGTGTGTGTGCATATATGAGTATATATATATATATGTGTGTGTGTATGTGTATGTATATATATATATATATATGGGGGGGCACATTGCTGAATTGTTAGAACGTTCCCATTCTGACATTGAGATTGAGGTTCAAATCTCACCAGGGTCGATTTGTCAGAAAGGTGACTTCCTCTAATCGGACTAGAGGAGTTGATCCCAGCGTGCGGAAAGTGCCTGAAAACCATAGCACGGGTTGACCGAAGCCTTTAAAGTGAAATTGGGTAAGCGGAAACCTTGGAGGCCGTCGATAGCTGTGCTAGCACGAAGTCACAAGTCATCGTGTCCGATCAATACATATATATATATATATATATATATATATATATATATATATATATCAATACATATATATATATTTATATATATATCAAAACATATACATATCAATACATATATATATATATATATATATATATATATATATATATATATATATATATATATATATATATATAGTTGCAAAATTTCAGATATAATTACAAATATATATGTAAAAAGACAATATAAATAAAACTAAAAAACTTACCCGCTATCAAAGTAAATGCCAGGATTTTATTTTTCAACAAGTATTTATAAATATAAAATAAAAATATCGTTAATTTTTCAAAATGTTTAAATTTAAGAACGCTCATAATAAATATACATCAGGCTAACTGAAAATTCGTGGTAAATTATGGAAGATGCTAAGTGACAAATTTAATGTTTAATAAACAAAAGTGCATAAATGTTTTTATTATATTTTTTATCAAATAATGTAATTAATATGTTTATTATTTTCGTTTGGGATTAATTTGTGTATTATATATGTTAAATAATAAAAAGTTACGAATTTAAGCCTTTCCTTTCATTTTTAACATCTTTATAATCATGGAGGTTGGTTTGGGAGAAGAATTCTTTGGCCAATGGAAATATTTGAAAAAATCCGGGAAGCATATTTATGTTTTGATAAGATTTAATAGCGGCACTTTCGAGAATTTTTCGTTTAAGTAATTTACTTTCTCTTTTAATAAGTGTGTCATTCTTTAGATCAAAGTTGCAGTTAAATAAATTTCTATGTATGACGAGATATATATATATATATATATATATGTGTGTGTGTGTGTGTGCAGGTATGCAGAAAAATAGGAAAGAACACGTTAGGTAAATAATCCGGAGTTCCTTAGTATTTTTGCTTTTATTTTTAAAAAGACAGTGCTCCATACAGAAGTAGTGCTTATATTATAATATTTTTTTTAAAAATATGATTCCTTCGCTACATAAGAGCTCTCATGTTTCAAAAGCGGGAGCCCAGACCCTTAATATAATTTTTGAAATTAGGTTGAATTAAGGGGTCTGGTCTCGCTTCCTCGTCAACCTGGGTCAACGAAGAATAAATAAATTCTATAGTTTAATAAAAGCCTTAAAAGCTCAGCCCAATCATTAAATAGAAAAACCCTTTATGGAGTCGCCAAAAAAAAAAATTCTAATCCATTTCAACACGTTTGTAAAAGAAAATAGCCATTTGAATAAACAAATAAATAAAGAGATTAATAGAGAGATAATAATGAAATAGAATCCTCTCGACACTTAACGACCTGCCGCAAGGCCATAAAATGCCTTTTTTGACGAACTAGACACCGACCGCTACTATCAGACTTGAAATAGGGACCCCAACATAACCTGACACAAACTTTTCGAAGGGGACTGGTCTGTAGATAAAAATTAATTCTTAAATCTTAGACCACCTAACCAATATAGCCGACCCCAGGCGTTTCCATGGTAACTAATGTTGCAAGAGACCATACTTATAAGCACGCGCAAACCACAAGATAGCTTATTCCCAAATTCTGGCTTGACGATGAAGCGAGACCAGACACCTTAATTCAACTTAATTTAAAAAAATATGTTAAGGGTCTCGACTCCCGCTTTTGAAACATGAGAACTCTTATGTAGTGAAGGATTCATTTTTTTTTTTAATATTATAATATATATATATATATATATATATATATATATATATATATATATATATGTGTGTGTGTGTGTGTGTGTGTGTGTGTGTGTGTGTGTGTGTGTGTGTGTGTGTGGTTGTAGTTATTTTGATGCTGTTAAGATTGGATCAATTGTTTTAGATTGTAGATTTTACGGAGTAAGCAAGAAATGTTATATGCCTGTTCTTTATTAAGTTTAATTTAAGTTTATCAAGTTTATTGTCATTGCTATTGTTGTTATTGTTAATAATCTCATTCTCTTTTTTGCGGCTGTATTTACCCTGTATGCCTTTCTATTAGCATTGTGGATGAAACAATGAGGATATTGAAGCTTTTTTGAAGATGTTTTCTATGTCCATCCCGAACCACGCTAATAACTTGGTAGTGAAATTTTGGATTTCTCGGTTTTCTGTGAATTGATTTTGATAAAAATTTCGCCAGCTCATTTGCACAATATGGCAACACCAACCATTGTCAGGTTTTGATTATTCTGTGTAACGTCCTTTATGTTTTATTTCAGATTCAACATTTTGGGGGTGAACCACGCTAATAGCTTTTGAATGGAAATAACTCGTCTAGGCATTTTATGGCGAAAATGAACGATCATTATACATATTCAGCATACGTTGAGTATGTATTTAACAGAGAACCATAATAATATTACATAATTTATTGCCATAATAATATTACATAATTTATTGACATAATAATATTACATAATTTATTGACGTAATAATATTACATAATTTATTGACCTAATAATATTACATAATTTATTGACATAATGAACATGAGTACCATCTCAACGAATAAATTCAAAAACCCTATTAATCATGGAATCTGTCAGATTTTTATCGTAGTATGTTTCGCTGTCTCTACTGCAGCTTTGATGTTTGCACATAAGATATATTTTGGTATAAATTGGCGTTCATCAGCATAAACATCTTGTTTAATGATGAACCAAAGATTTTCGATAGAGTTGAGATCTGGAGAGGCAAGCGGTCACACCCTCAATCTTTCACCTTGTATGCTGTTAGAGCCGAGGAATTCTTAGGTGACCCTGGCAGAGTAAGAGGGCGCGTTGTCATGCATGAATACTGGAGTCGATAGAAGTGATCTATAGATCCAAGACCTCCTTTAGGATATTGTAGTGGGCGGCTGCGATCACTTTAAAGACTTCAGGCACCATGACCGGACCAATATGTCTGTCTCCAATGATTCCCGCCCACAACATGACTCCTCCACCCTGTTGTTGACGTCGTAAATGTTGGTGACGTTCGTCTCCGAAATAGACCCAACCATTTGCCCAACCGTCAGGTTCATCAAAAGTCACCCTGCTCTCGTCAGTGAACAGAACACAACTCACGTCCAACGTTATTTTTTTCAGAGACCATTGAAACCTCAAAATCCTGTGAGGAGGCATTAAATGAATCAGCACGGAAGCCATGGCCCCGAGGATGTGATTTTTGGGTGGGTTTTGATACACGAGGAAGTCCAGCGGCAGGGAAAATGGATTTGCTTGTTTTTCCGGATTTCTGACGTGACTTTCGGATAATATTCCTTAAATACGTAGCTGTCATAGTCTTGGAGGTTCCACAATCATCTAACCGTATCCACATGACGACCTAACTTCTCCGTAATAACATGAAGGGAGGTACCTTAGCACTTTCCTTGATGATGACAGACTTTTCTTAATCTTTGATGCCTTTTTTCACATCCTATTGTTCTTAGAGAGGAGAGACGCTGTTAGCGTGGTTCACCCAAAACCTGTCGGATCTGAAATAAAAAATAAAGGACGTTACACAGAATAATGAAAACCTGACAATGGTGTTGCCATATTGTGCAAACTAACTGGGGAAAGTTTTGTGAAAATCAATCCAAATAAAATCCTAAATTCCACTATCAAGCTATTAGCGTGCTTCGGGGTGTATATTTCTTCTTCATGTAAGTATTGGCAGCTGCAGATTTTTAGTCCTCTGAAATAGAATCTTATAATTATTTCGGAATTTATCCCCTAACAATGGTTAGACTAGAAATTGATGAGGTCATTCTTGTTGGTAGATTTTCTGTAGACCTCTAGCTAAAGGTGGTTATTAGTTCTATGTAGCATGCGATCTAAAGTGTGTTCTTAGATTCAAGTGCAAAGGTTAAGTCTATTGTGGCTACGACGTTATTAGGTTTGTTAACAATATCGGGTAAAACTATGTCGGGTGAATCATCTAGGTATATAAAATACGAAGAATTTTAAGGTGAAATATTTTTGAAAGGACCACTTTCTAGACATTCAAAAAATGGGCCAGCAAAAACATCACTAAGAAATGTGGCCCCCATCGGTAAAACAAATTTTTGTCTACAAAACATTGTAGTATCTGTTTAGCTTCTTAAATATGCCTTCGTCTTCGGACTGGATGTCATGCAATATTTTCATGAGACCTTGTTCAAAGTTTATTTACACTGAAGCAGTACCCCCCCATTACACAAAACATTAGAATCAGAATATTATATAGTTACGAAGACTAGAAAATGTTTGTCATTACGCATACATACTCGTGCACACCACATTAAAATCCCTATTCATCTCTGTAGAATCGTATCAATCTGAAATTATCCTTCGATTTTTCTCTAGGGCGCTAACCTTAAGCCATGTTTTGTAACTAATAATTTAGATTTTCGACTAGCAAGTTGGATTTGTTACCTGACACCTTCAGAACAGAGTGAAACTTTTCTTTCAGCTCATTAACTCTCAGCGCGAAATCATATATTACTTCTCTATTATTATCTTCAACACTCGTATTACAAAGTCTTTATTCGGAAAGACCCTCTCGACGACGTAAATCACGACATCGAAATTTAATTTCAACCAATAATACAACTGACAACGTGACGGAATCATGGCGCTAACGTTTCTACGGTTTGTAACGTTGAAATCGACTTTACAAATGTTAAGTAGATAAAAGCAAATTTCGAATATTTTGTTTCTGCAATATGAAATTGCAAGGAAAAAAGGTCGGGCTAAGATGTCAAGACAAACTTTTAACCTATAATCTTTGAAATTGGTAAAAGATGGAAACCCAAAAGCTATTGTA